>JBBPPC010000061.1:0-60738 GCA_038091775.1 Leccinum olivaceopallidum | reverse complement strand
ATTGTGGACTCTTATCATCACGAGAACTCCACATTATCGACCTCGGTACGAAGGATGTGTCCGCGTTGGCCCGCTTGCTCGCCAACGTGACCTCGGGATACACAAGTTTAGAAGTCACAACCGCGTATCTCAAAAGTGCTGTTATTGCGCATCAGGTCGTGAGTTCATGATTCGTGTATCTCGTCTCGGGCTATCAAACCATTGATTTAGACAAACTGTCTCACGGAAATCTTTGTTGAGCGAGCCCTCAATCGGGCCAAGGAAGTCGATCAGTATCTGGTGGAACGTGGGGAACCAATGGGCCCCTTGCATGGCTTACCAATTTCGTTGAAAGATCAGTTTACAATGAAAGGCTTGGAAACTATCATGGGTAACGATAGTTCTATTAAGCATTTTCCGATCATTGACATCACACCCCTCAGGATATGCCTGCAACATCGGGAAATTTGCAGATGATGATTGTGTTCTAGTGGAAATGCTGTACGAACTTGGAGCGGTACCATTTGTTCGTACTAATGTGCCACAGACGCTCATGGTCAGTTCTGTCGGTTACCCAAAACGAGATTATGGGACAATACCAAAAACCGGTCTGACATTACTATCATACAGTGGGGCGAAACACACAACAATGTATTCGGCCGCACGACCAACCCCTACAACAGGAAACTCACCCCTGGTGGTTCCTCCGGCGGAGAGGGTGCGCTCCTTGCAATGAGAGGCAGCCCGTTGGGAGTGGGCACCGATATAGACGGGTAATTTTGTTGTTCTCGATCCAGGATAAAGCTTGATCCACAACGAGTGTAGGTCTCTCCGCATTCCCAGCGTCTTTTGTGGACTGTACACCCTTCGGCCCTCGTACGAACGTCTTCCGTACCATGGCGCTGCCAACACCTTGATGGGTCAAGAATCCATCTCGTCTGTGCTTGGACCGATGGCAACATCTGTCTCTGCATTGAAGTTATTCACAAAGGCAATGATAGATGCCCGTCCCTGGGATCGTGACCCGCTCGCGATTCGAAAATGGTGGAATGAGGGAGAATACCAACTAGTAGAACACGGTCACGGCAAAGGGTTGTGTTTCGCTATCTTGTGGGACAACAAAGTGGTCAAGCCACATCCTCCTCTCATTCGGGCAATGAATATAGTCAAAGAAGTGTTGGAGAAAGAAGGACACCAGGGTAAGTTCTTCCATCTTTTAAAATCTTGATTCGTAATCTCAAACTACTGTTGTAGTCATTGATTGGGAGCCACTCAACCACGTTGACATTTACAAGAATGCTGTAAGATTATGCCTTATGATTAGGAACACCATCTCATATTTATGATGCAGCAAACTATTCTGGCTGCTGATGGAGGCGAGGACTATCGCAGGAGTTGCGAAGCCTCTGGTGAACCCCTGATCACTTCAATGAGCCCCGAGGAGGAACCCCATCCCTTTGACTTGGAGATATCGCTCGTGAAAAGTCTGGTTGGACATCCGAGAAGTAGAACTACGTGGGAGGTATGTTCGCGATGTTGGTGGACAGAACGTGACTCACATACTCTTATACATAGCTATGGCAACTCCATACAGAAAAACGCGCACTTCGCAAGGCATACTTAGACCATTGGAATGCAACAAAGAGTAGAACAATTACTGGCAGACCAGTGGATGCTATCATCTCACCTGCCGTAGCATATACTGCTTGTCCACACGGCTTGAACTAGTGAGTTACATTCCGACTTGCACCTACCAGGACCCACCTACTTCTCCGCATTCAGTGATTCCTTTTATACGACCCTTGGAAATGCGATGGACTACACTTGCGCCGTGTTCCCTGTGACATTCGTCGACCCCAAAGTTGATCTGCCCGTAGCTCCCCATGACTTTCACAACCACGAGGACGAGGCATTTTATAGACTTTGTATGTTTCTATGTGCACTCGACTAGTTGTGATGTTGACACCACCAGACCATCCGGACGTGTTCCCCGGCGTACCTGTCGGACTTCAACTTCTTGGTCGCACGCTAGAAGAGGAAGCGGTGATCGGTATGGTAGAGTTGGTGGACGCAGCCATCAAGAAACATGTGGGTTTAAGTTGACGGGGTACGAAAAGCAATAAGTATGAAGCCGATGTCCGTAGAGGAAATACACATAATAACCGTGACTGGTCTAGTAATTGTTCTGGCCACGAGATCCGGAACCACAGATATAGCTACACTGTTCGAAGAGATGAAAGAAGAGGACATATAGCTACATTCATGAAAATTGTCCTGGGTATTGTCCAAGAGGATGATTATAGTAGTCAAACAAACCCTCACCATATCCACCACTGGGCGAAGCGCCGGAGCTGGACATGGTGTGGTACCGTTGATCATATGCCGGTGTATAATCATGGTAAGACAACGCATCAGGTTCAGCCGAAGCATGCCAGTTTGAGGGCCAGTGAGGGGATTGAGTCGAGTGATCTACAGAAAATCCGGATGAGTGTGTTGATTGAGTAAATATGATTGACTTGCCCATGTGAGCTAATGTGACATGTTTGGCGAGTAGCATGATTGGATCAGAAGTAGACATACTATTAACCTCCCGGTGGTTCTCGCTCTGCTTCCTAATCTCCAAAGCAGCTAGAAGCATGCCAATTGCTTCCCACGCAAAGGTGGTCAGCAGCTGGCAACCTCGGAACAACACAAAAAATACCTTTCTGTAAGGTATCCTCGCGCGTGCGTGGCTCCTGTCCAGTAAGATCCTTGATGATGCCCCGCAGCGTCTTGAAACATTCTACTTCCTTTTCGCGATATTCCCTTTGCTGTACAACCTTGCTCTGCCGAGACGGCGGCGACGGACTGTGTGTCAGAGCCTGAGGTTCAAGTTGGTACGGATGGTATAGCATCTTGCAGTCTTCGCAACTGATGGAGCCTTGGTTCGAGAGTATGACATGTGGGGACTTGAGCCTTAAGTATACGTCGCGTCGGACTGGGCATCAGTTAACGTCATTCGCTTCCAACCGAATCCACTATGAACGGAGGAAAAGAAGTTCCGGGAAGGACCGCCCGCCTGATGTTGCTATAGGGTGCCATCCACCAATCCCAGGGACGACAATTGATAAGCGGTAGTACCAGTACCCTGTGTTCCTTGCTCTCTCCAAGGAAGGGACCATCATCGTGACGGAACCCCGATTTCTGATGTTGCCAGTGAGTTGAATAGTGTCCACGATGGGGAGTACAAAGAGAGCAGATTAGCCCTGTGAGGTAATATCGATGAGATGCGATCAACCCAATGATGGAAACGTCAACAGGGTTAAGACTACCCGCGTGGTCCAAGGTTTGTACAGCTTCTTTTACTTGATACGGCTAAGTGTGCAAATTTCTGGTGTCCATCGTGCCAGTGCCCGCCACGTCCGGTGATCTCCGCGAGATCAGTTTTTGCCAACTTTGGTTCTCACCGGAAATGTGGACAATGTGCAGGGGAATCCCGAGTTTCTTGAGAATTTTGGTAGGACTATAATCGAAGTGGGCGTTTAATTGAAGCGGCCACTGAGTACTGAACGGCGTGAACTTCCGATGTCGATGTTTCATGACACTGAGTCACATCTGCAATTCACTTGGCCGTTTATCTCTTACTTTCCTCTGAAGCAGCGATGTTTGGGATGTTACAATGACTTACACTGCTGTGGACCTGTGGTGGGCCGTGGTACGTCCGAGTCCGATTTTGAGAGACATCAAAGTTGCTTACGATCATCATGTTAGTATGATATATTGATCTTCATCGCATAGAGTCCGAGGCAGGCGGCCAAGTTGCTAGTGGTCCCGGAGTTCTTCGTGACTTTCCGGTCAGCGATATATATATAGTAGTAGTAAACGGGCATCATTAATAATTTAAGACTGAGAAAACTCTTCAATCATTGAATGATGTCACATCTGAATCCGAGTTCGTATAAGGGTAAAATCTACGTGATCATAGGCGCTATGACCGACCGCCGTCGGATCAGCCTGAGGTCCGTAAAATCACGGCGTGGGCGACGATAATAACTTGCCGGTTGAATCAATCTGTCAGTCACATGTTACGCGGCGCCTTCGCGGTGCCTGCAGCTGGTACTTTATCCCGATCTTTCCCGCTAAGCACTTGACACAAATCACCCACCAATGGCAGTAAGATATCGTACTAGAGACTCATTGATATCGATCCATTGACCATCGGTGTCCATTTTACAGACCGCGTGGCGATGAGTACGAATTTTAAGACACGTAGCAAACATGCCAAGCCTCAAGGTCCGAGCTTGGTCAATGAAGCTTAGAAGCTTCGATATCATAGGGCGTTGCCAAGAAAACACCTATTCTACTAGTATGCACGCACCGCACTGGCATGCACCGTCGCATAGCAGATGAGCCGACCATTTGAAAGCGACTCGGAGGTCTCAATTCAAAACTATCATATTTCCACCGCCTTCAATTAAACATCTGGCACAACGGTCGGAAGTACTTAATATTACGTGGTGCTGCGGGCATCTATCGGTGGCGACAGTGGGCAGATTAGCTCAATGGTGGTTACCGGGCAATGACGGGCATATAACGAGTAGTAAATTATCACCCGCGCGGGAGACAGGGCATGTTATTACGCGGAATATTAGTATTTTTCTAGATAAAGGCATGACAACGGTAGGTAACGATGGAAAACAAAGGTGGATCAGTATCAATGCCAATCACGCCCAACAAATTGATCCGCTATCCTCGATCCGATGCGGGAGCCCGACTCAGAGCCTTTCGGGGATAGCGTGAGTCGCGCTCGATGCGTATTCCTCGAGCCCGAAACGAAGCAGAAAGAGGCCTGAGAAAGAAGAGTGACCCGGAACGACAGGAAGAGGAGGTTGTGAGCGATGAAGCGGTGAGGGAGACGCCAATCGTTTATATCGCTGGTCGCTGGTCCTTTATCCCAGGATTGCGCCCGTGCTTGGTCGTGTCAATATACAGGTTGTCCGTTCCATACATATTTACAACTTCAAGATGCTAGCCTTCAAGCTTCAAGTTGGTATGGGCATTGGGGGGGAAATATCACAGAAAGAAAAAGACACGTGATCCATCAGCCACCTTTAGCATCGGTCAGAGCCGGGCAATATCTCGCATCCCTGATAACCACGTTGTCCAAAACTTGAAAAAGGTTGGTGGAAGCACGCAGCTCTTCCCGGCCTGGCTCTTCGCGCTTGCAGTGTGGCACGTGGCAAGTACCAAGTACTGAACTCTGTTACACCTGATATGATTCAGAGTCCTCACTCCGTACGTATTTACAATTCTAACAATCGGATACTAGGACGGGAAACTTTATAAACCACCTTTCACGTCTGAGGATGGTAAGACCACTGGCAGGGTGAATCTTTGTCGTGCCCCTGATAACTACCGCTGTCCAATCTAGAGTCTGCATTGGAGTGGTCTAGCTGACCATATGGCAGTCGAGCGGCACCAGTGTATGAATTTTCGGGATGCCAATTTTGGGGACAATCATGGGCTTCGCATTGGGCGGAATAATCTGAGAAACGGTGAGCACCTCAGGATTCCAAGTGTAACTGTATTTACCCACCCGCATAATCTAATGTAAAATTTGCCGAGCTGTTCACAGGAAGTACATTATGCGAGGCCGAAGGAACAACTTGGGCATCCATCTGCGTCCCTGTGTCCGAGGTCACTGATAGCAACTCGATCGCTTTTGGTGTGATTGTGTTAGCAGAGTCATTCAAGCAACTGATAGACCGTAAGCAACCTTTTAACAGGATCTCCTGCCGTCTCTGTAGCTCTTCTCCGGTAATCCTCTTGATGACGTCTCGGAGTGTGTTGAAATACGTCCCCTCCTTTTCACGATATAGCCTCTGAGTGACGACCTTTTTTTGATTAAACGGAGGTGGAGGGGATGGGGAAGGAAACATTCTAGTACAACTTGGCGTCCACTGGCAATGGTGGATCGGTTAAATAGGCCCCTTCTTGATCCGAACATCTGCACAAATAAACGAAACTCATTTCTCAAACAAGCACTTTTTCCTGCGCGGATACTTATTTTATTTTCTCGTTATCAGAATTCGCTCGACCAAACGAGCGCCGCCGAGCAGGGTTCAACTTCAACGGGACTCCTTTGATAATCAACAAGCTGTGTGAAAGGCGTACTAATGAATATCTCGACAGGTCCCTCAGTTGGGTGCCTAGTATTGCAGTTCAAGCGCTCGACAACTCGTGAACAGGTTGAGTTCGGGCCGGGGCTGCGATTCACCAATCCTTACATTGTCCGATGGGCATAACATAGTAGATTTCCAGATCGGGCCGTTCAGAACTCGACCACTTGGTTGTTTTCAGGGACGTGCTCCCGCAGTTTCCTGAATCCTACCTGATGTTGAACAATGAAGCTTAGCGTCGTACTACTACACTGATCTCCGATCAAGAAGGGTTGTCAGTGCTCCGAGTCGGCGCGGGTACAGGGTACACACGAAATTACATAACAAGTAATGGCGCTAATTTCGACAAATCAAACTTTCTGATCGATCGATCACAGGATCTCTTGGCAACAGAAAATCGTACTCGCTCCACCTTGCTCCACCTTGGTTGACATGGCATACTGAGGAAAACCACCCGGTTGTTCCGACGCGAGGAGGCAGGGCTGCGCACGGTGTGTAGTGCCCATTGGAACTACAAGGATGGCTTAGACCTGGTTCTGGCAATTCTGCGCCAACAGAGTACCGTAAAGGACATTTGATTTCCTTTTTTCTCCCTCGCATGCGAAAGTTCAGATTGGAGGTGCCGGTGAGACCTACCTCACTGAGTGCGGAAGACGGTAACGTTGGCAGTGGAAAGCTGGGTCGGCACGTTATATCTCCGATCGATGAGTCCTGCACTTCATCCATCAAATCGCAGCACTTGCGTGTGTGGTATTCAGGGCTCGCCCTTTTTGCAGACCATTCCGATGAAAGCGAATCATTAGATACGCTCTCGAGCGGTGCGGGTTCTCCATCCTTGAAAAAATCGGGTTATTTCGGAATTTTCGGCATACCCCAGAGAAGTTATCCTTCTCTTCTACTTAGGGGTCTGAACCTCCCACGAGGGTCGACGGACCCGGTCAACCGATGGTTGTTCCTGATCCATCTGCTGTGTTTCTAATGACGACAAGGTGTACCTTGCATAATTTATCCTGACTAAGTTGTCCAACACTGATCGTCACGTAAGTCTTCCAGATCCGTCGTCCACCGTTAGCGCTCTGATAGATTTGAATCCTATGATCAGTCGGGTCTTCAAAGCTTCAATGCCGTATGAGTCAACGACGCTTTCGCCGCCGAGGTTTTTGCCCCATGTGGAGGCCTGGTGTGGCAGTCCAACGATCGATTTGCCCTGAGCGAATGCCCCTCAAACGCCACCAATGTTGGTGGAAGCGCTCGGAAGTTCAGTAATCGAAAAGGCTGTGTCCAGGTTTTGGTCACCGGCGCTCCAGGTCTATCATTTCTGCTGGTCGCTGGTCGCTGGGCTGGCACGGTCCAGGCCTGGCTAACATCACACAATCAGCTCCGAGTCGTGCCTGCCCTCTTCAAGTTCCCCGACTATTAAGATCGGAGGAACGAAATAAGATCAGTGAAATCGACCGCAAGTGGATTCTTCAATTTTAGGGAACGTTCTCCTGCCGTGACTTGGCTTGTTTCTTGTCTCCGTCACACGTGTTACAGAAGGACTGTGATTATACAGCATAGCATATCGAAGCCGCTTGCATAGCTACATCACACTCGCGTGTAAAATAAAATATCATAGTGAATCAAAAGAAAACTCACGGACTATGGTAGTCCTCGTCCCCAAGCAGCAACCACAGAAGATACGAATGACCATTTTCCGTTCCACACCCGCTTCAGCCCATCTCCCCCGCTTGCCCTGACGATACTGTCCACACAGGAAACCTTGCTCGATTTGAGCGCCACTGCGGCCCCGACCACGAGCAATGCGCCCATGAACAATATCCTACGCTCTCCCGCCGTGAGTGCACCTAGACGCCGACCGATCCTACGCGGGTCCAGGAGAGCCTTGCTCAACGCTCTCGGTGAATCTCTTGTTTTCTTTGCCATAAGGCGAGGTCCGAGAGGTGGTGAGGGGGGTGGTGAGGGTATGACAACATGTGAAGAGTTGACTAGAGTCTCCAGGTAGTCGTCAGTTTCGTCGTACGGCTGTTTTTCGGGTACGGCATCTCGGGTCGTGGCAGTAATTGAAGGGTGCCAGGTTCGCATAGCACTGTCAGGTCCCATAATCTCGGTGAGACGCACTGAGGGGTGGGATGGTGGGTATGCATTCAAGAGGTCGTCTGCCTGACGAAGAAGGCGAGTGAGGGAAAGTGGCAGAGGCTTGGTTCTCGTTTTGACAGACGTGTCCACATGTGTTGATTCGTTTGCTGAACTGCAGAGTTGAGCCGAGGAACGCTGCTCCGGGCCCGAGAAAGAACCCGATCGCGACGGCATATGGTCAAGGGTCGAGCGTGAGGGTGAACGGCTGTGATGATCAGTGATTCTCGCCTCTTGTGATGACGGTGCAGAGGAAGAAGGTTGCGGTGGAACACCTGGCGAGGCTGGCCGTGAATCGGGCAATGGAATTGATGCAGCGAAGTCTAGACTCGAGTTGTGTGGACTATCCACGCGATCCCCATCGGTTGTATTTTGAAGAGGGAAGAAATTTGAGCTTGGACTAGAGCTATCAGCTCGGAGCGTGTTGCCGCTCTGGACCACCTCGTCTTCATCCGGCGTGAACACATCACACGGTGGATCCATTTGCCAGCTAGCGTGTAGAGACCCAACCGTCCCGCGAACAGCTTCAGAGCCAGGTCGCTCATGTACAACGCTCGCAGTGGACCTCCCAAAGAGTCTTACATTTTCTGCGGCATAGTCCGCTCTATTGGTGGTGTCTTGGGCAACATCATTGTTGCGCATGTCGTAAAACTCTGGATCAGCATCAACCAACTCTGGTATCCCACCCAACAGAGAATGGATCATCCCATCTTCGTCTTGTTCGGCGAGTAAGTAGATAGATGGCTTGCGGTGCAAGATAAGCTATGAATAAGCATCAGAATGATGTCCAAAAATAGACAGAGATAATGCGGACAAACAAAGAAGCCAAGCTTAGTTATACTCACAGCAGCGGCAAGCCATACAACAGCGATTGGCTCTCGTGCTAGAAGGAAGTCCCATACGTGTTGGATAAGAGGAAGAGTCGGGACGTCGTGCGAGAAAAGCGTCAGGAGATGAGATAGTGCATGGTATGGTAAGGGAGATGTGCTAATCACCGAGGGGCATAGAATGATTAGCTAAAAGCAAGGATAATGTCAAAGATACACACTTTTCGAGCAGCTTTGCGTATGCGGGATCCACAAGCCTCAATAAATTTCTCAGCACTCTAAAAATAAATAATCACACATCAAGGAGTGGTAGTTGACACCTTTAGAGTCTTACCTCAGTAGGCCAAGCACTGGTTCGAGTCCAATTCCCATGGCATCTCTCACGCGATGCAGCGCCATCCTTTCCGCACATGGGAGGTGAAGGGGTTGCGGCAAAGTGAGAAAGATGACTGTCATAATATCGTGGAAACCCTGAAAGTAGCGAAGCGAACGACGTTTGCGGAACAACGACACGAGGAGTCCATGCAAGTCATTCTGAAGTGCATCCCGGGGGTGCGTAGTGCCGGACTCTGGTGCAAAGCATATGATTCAGCGTGTGTGTGAATTAAGACGATGTGATTTCGTACCCCCAGGGTATAACACGAAGCTGCGATCTGTGTCTAGCTTAATTTGCCGTTCGTCTGCATGGGCTTCCGCAATCGACTCGTCCAAGCTTTCCTCCATCGAATGTTCATATTCACTTGCACTCTCCACCTCTGAGTATGGCGGCGGATCTGAGAGCGGTTGCGCACCAAGTAGAGCAGGCCTAAAAACATTCGGTCAAACCGGTGTACAGTCGAGTAGGACGCCAGTGGAGGCAATACAAATACCATATCCTGGCCCTGTCCTCCCCAAACCCTCCCGGTTGGAGACTACGTTCTCTGAGTAAAAGCCAAGTTAACTCGTCTTTGCTTGTTAGGTTCATGAGGGTTCAACGCATCGAAGAAGGCTGTCGCGGCTTCGGCTAAGGGGTGACTCGGAATGCAGGCCGTTCAATGACGTTACGTCAGCACTCCGGAATACGATGTGGATTCAGCAAGATCCTCGAGGCTAGTGCGTCATGGCAAATGGCACAGTTAAGTTCACATCGATATTCCCGGAGATTCGTTTCATCGAGATGTCGAGAACTCTCTCAGTGACACCCCAAGCCACCCTCCAGAATGCCCACGCATGATACAGCCTCGAGCCACATTTACATTTGAAATCATTTGGCAGCACTGGTAGCTCTCAACAAACAGAGACGTCTAACGTATCCTTGGCGTAATGCATTGATGTACAAGCTCTCGGGTCAGGAACATTGTTCTCGTTCTGGTGCGAGCAAACTCTAGGAGTTTCAGGCTTGCTTCGAAATTTAAGGTTTCGAGAGTAGCCTACCAGCAAACATAATATTCACTATGCACCATGTGCATCGACAGAAATATCAGATTTCACCGCCTCCCACGTGGACGGGCTCCACCTCGGGCTCCCCCTCGTGCCTGCCATGCAACACGACTTTTTCGTCGAAGCTTCTCCCCATTCCAGCATCCCCTTTCCCACTTTCTTCGTCGTCACTCACCGCCTCCTCTACGATCGCGCCATCCTCTCGCAGAATCTCGAACGTACTCTCGAGTACGGCAAGGTTCTGTCCTGCACAGATTGCTCTGACGATTTGACCTTCGTGCGCAATGTGCTGAGTGCGTCGGAGCGAGCGAGCGAGGTAGGTTGACAGTGTATGAAGCGGCCAAGTGGATGGAACGAGGGACAATATCTATGTGACCAATGCATACATTAGACAAACCAATTCGAATGAGGTATGCAAAAATATACGGGAAGCGAAAGCACTCACATCGAGAGCATCCAGTTTTTTCGCTTGCGAGCTGAGAAATCTGGCTGTCTGTTGCGTGTCCCTGCAACGTGCAAAACACTGTCAATGTACTGCTCCCCCGCTAACTCGAGACTTACCCATCCTCCATGTAAACCTCCAACAGCATTTTCAACATATCACCGTCTTGTACGCTCTTTTCTTCTTCTTTGAACCCTACCGTCCCACTACTTCTTGCGAACCATCCGCTCCAATCAGACAAGCCACACCCTTCCGCAGCGCTTACACCAGTTTTGGTGCTAACTACTCCGGTCAACCCACCGCTCGACGCATATGCCTCGGCTGTCGACGTGTCCCGCAAATTACTTAGTGTCTTGAGGGTAACCCGTGCAGAGGGGATCTGATACAGTCATGTGGTCATGCTGCCGTGAATATGAGAGTGGAGGAGATGGAGGCACGGCACACCTTCGAGTGTAAGATGGCCATCTCAAGGCCGAGAATTTTGTCCCATCCCCCATGTGTGATCTTGTCCTGTATGTCGCCGACGATCTTTTTAGCCTCCCTAAGAGACTGAAGAAGTAACAGTCCCTTTATGCGCGCACGCTTTGATGGGGAGTCAGGTGTCGTCGAGGCGAAATAAGACAGGAATGGTAAGCGCGGGGACGGAGTCGGGTGGATGGTGGATGGAGGTGGAAGTGGCGAAAATGATGTACCCGAGCTGCCTGGAGAAGAAGTATATGACGCCGCTATGATGGATGTATTAGCACGCACGCCGCAGTATATCCATGAAAATCAAGTGCCCACGAACCTTTCGCCCTCCAAAGCTTCCCGATACTCTCATCCTGGACGTACTCCAAAACCTCCTCTACATAGTTCCATACAAGTTCCTCGAACAATTCCCCTTCCTCCGTTGTCTCTTTCCCGCCTCTTCCGAGCCCTCGACCAATAACCAACCATTCCAGATATCGCTTTGCAGCAAGTGGACTAGTATTTCGGAGCTCGGAAAGAATAGTCAATTCGTCCGCTCTTTGGGCGTCTCTCTCTCTCTCTGCTGCTCTGTCCCGTCCGCGGCCAGCGGCACCAGTGGGTCGACGATGCCGCGTTGGTTGTGAAGATGTTAACAGCTATATAATAAAAGCCAAAGCACCGTTCCAAAAAAAAGCACCGATAAATGTATTTGAGTAAAATGCACAATAATCACGGGATGGAAAGCATATACGCACCTTCAACCCTCTTTCGATATCTTTCCCAGTAAGTCTTGCTCCCCACTTCTTCACCAAGCTAGATCGTTCGTGTTCACTTATACTCATACCGAATCCGATTGCCGAAATGGATGAATCAGGCTGAGGTGGACAAAGTATTGTGAATATATGCCCGAGTGGATCGACGACCGAAGGATCGATATATGTTCCTTCCGTAAGGCTGTTTCATGATTTTGAAAATGTAAATCCGATCGGGCACACGCACACAGAAGAGCACTTACCCAACCAAAATATCCACGACCTTCTCAACATCCCTACAGACTTTCCACATCTCCAGCAATGCACCCCAAAGCTTCAACTTCGAAAGCACGGGTGCCAAGACTTTCGGGCGAAATGGGAGTGCAGATTCCTGATGGTTGGGCGGTGTTGTCTGCGAAGGGTGGGAAGCGTGTCCTGTATATGATGGAGATGGCGGAACTGAAACTTGGTAGCCATTAGAGGGATATGTATGCGATGAAGAAGCGAGACGTGAGGATGGTCGCGAACTGGAACGGGAAACGGGATGCGAGGGAGGAGGGGCAAAGAGTGCCAAGAGAGAGGGGATATCCTGCCCATGGGCGTAGAGAAGACCGAGGGCTGTCGATGTTATCTAGGGGAACAATACGGCGTTAGAATAGTGGCCAGAGTACGGACGTGTTATGAATACGGCCGGGAAAAGAGGTCACACAGGAAGTGAAGTGCCAAATGACCACGGGAACGATACTATCGCGATATGCAAAGCCCCGGCACGAAGGTATGATAGCCGAATCTCGAGACAAGATAAACCATTCCCTGATGTCCCTTCGCCCCAAAGAACAAGCAGTATGAAACGTGCAACACTTACTTCGATAACATCTCTTGACCATATCTCAGCATTCCCCAACACGGCAGCTAAAATGCTTTTCACCATCTCGTTGGCTTCTCCCCTCAGTACTTCACGCATTGCAATCGTTGCTGGATGTATACGCGTTCCACTTGACGTGTAGGGATCGGAGGTTGATGGCTCTATGCCAGCGGGGTCATCCTCGACTGGTGAACCAGGTAATGCGCCTGGACGCAAGTGAGGAGAATAATTCCTGACTAAGTTGGTGGCGACTGAATGTCAGTGCCCATGCATCATGTTATTTCATTCGTTGCAGATGGTAGGGCAAGAACGAGAGTCGTAAGAGATATGGGAAGAGAGGAAAGAGGGTGAGTTGCCGGCAGGTCGATTGGTGCTTGGAAGGGACACGGGCTGACACGCGAGGGCGTATGGCGATGGGGGAGGGGAAGAGAAGAAAAATGCGAACTGACTCACTGATATCATCTACGCTTGTTTCATCAGGCATGTATTCCCTGGCGCCATCCCAGACCTCGACCTCGACAAAACCTGCCTCAACGTCTGTTGCATCCGAACTGCCATCTTTTCCGTGGTCGGGAGGTTCGCCGAATAAAGAGGGGCGGAGTTCGTCAAAGTATGAGACAGGGATACGAGGGTCGATAGTTCCCTTGATAAAGTGGGCTGTTGCTTCTCGGAATCTGGTCTGACGCATGAATGCGAAGGCAATGCATTGATGCATAAAACATAGTGTTTCCCTCTGACCGATTTCCGTTAGAACGAATGAGTTCGAGTATCACACACCACTCACTTGATCACCCGAACTCGTGCTTCCACGCGCAGGATCGGCCGCAGCCCGTTCCAACAACTCTTCCGCTTCTACTAATTTACCATTCTGGAGAAGTGATTCAACTTGGGAAGAAAGCGAGGAAGGGAGAAGTGAGTAGATGGAAGATTGACCGAGAACGAGAACGGCCGAGCGAGGGTAGTACGAGGAACTCATTCAGTTCATCCGAAGCGTACAATTTGGTGGCAGAGTCCATCGGTTTACATAAGACGTGCTCTTCTATTGGATCCTACTTAGGACTAATACGGGCCCAAAGCTAATATGTACTAACTTAGGCGGTGTCCGGACTGGCGGGACTACCAGGTGACCTTCACAATCTGTCCCCCAGCCTCGACGATCCCGACAATGATATCGCTTTATTGAACTCCAGCTGCAAGTTAGCCGATGAGTCGAGTGTGCAGTGGTGGCACCCACCAAAACAAAAACTACATCGAGTATACCGACAAACAGGGGCACTGAGTAACAACGATAAATTTGAGACAAATCGACAAAACATCAAGCGAAAGCAATAAGAATAACGACAACGCAGAGAATACTTGCTTCATTCATCGTACTGGGTCAACTTCAAAACCCGTCAGTCCTCATAGAGCACAATAGAAGCTCGGCAACACTTACGTCTAGCGTGAGGGTTTGCGAACTGTTGACTTGCTGGTCTCGGTAGATGCCCACCAACGAATGACCACGTTCATACAAGGAACCTTTGAGACTAATGACGATGAACTGGAAGACATCCGATGCTTGAGAACGAATGTAATTGGCTATCTTGGCGACGTTGGTGTTGTCTAGAGCTGCATCTACTTCATCCAGGACGAAAAACGGCGCAGGTTGATAACTGAGGGGGGATAAATAATTAGCATAACTGATGCCTCTAACGGAGCTCACCTGTGAATTGCAAAAAGCAAAGCTAGAGCAGCGACTGTCTTCTCTCCACCCGACAACTGTTCCATATCTCGAAATCGTTTCATCGGCGGCATGGCATGATACTTTATTCCAGCAGTATAGGGTTCCTATAGAGAACAAGTTAATATCCAAGAAAACGGCCAAGTTTTACATAATTACCTCGCTGTCCTCTAGACTCAAGTATGCAACACCTCCCATGGGCGCGCTTTTTCCCTTCGTAAGGTCCTTGTACACTTCATCAATCCGTTCAGAGATGTGATTGTACGCCTTATTGAACAGTTCACATCTACAACAGACGATCAGAATATTGGCAAATCCGGTGATTCGAAAAAGACCACCTTTGGCGCTTGATGTCATTGAAGTCATCTCTCGCAGTTTTAGAATCTTTGCGTGCCTTCTCGGCCTCTCGTTCAGTTTCGACAAGTCGGGCTTCAACATCGTCCAGCCTTTCTATCGCTTTCAGATTTGGCGCCATACGTTCGATGTCTGAGTTCAGTTTGGAGATTGATGCGTCGAATTCGGCGAGCGTTTCGGGGTTGTTACTCTGCGAGTGCTGAGTTCATGCTCTATGTAGGGTCGACGTAAACGTACCTCACGCTCTTCATCATCCAGTACAGTAAAGTCAACTTCAATGCCGTAGTCTTGGACTTGCTTAGGTCGCTGAGTGCCATCCTCGTCCTCATCCACATCCATGGCCACTTCGTCACGTAGGTTCTGCGACGGCTTGAGCATGCCGATGTTTACGATAGTTCAGAGTCTCACCTCTTCCATGGGCACATTCTTCAAGTTACCTGCCATAAGCGGTAACCTGAGGTCCTCGAGGCGGCATTTACGATACATAGAAGACCGTTCGAGCGCCAGCTTTTCGATCTCATCGTTCTGAAGTCCATCAGAAACTGATCGATGATGAATGTATGGTCAGAAGAACACGGACCATAGACCCGATCTCCTTAAGCGCCTGGTCAAGCACCTTGGCCGCACGGGCATGCGTTTTCTTCACCTGTTCAACTATCTTGTTCTTCTCTTCCAATGCTTCGTTGAGTTCCTGGAGTCCCATCCGGAGGTTCTCGATTGCTTCTTGACCTGAAGATATCTCAACTTGGATCTGTCGTTTTTGTTCTTCCAACTCAATAACTTTCGCCTCCTCTTCTTGTTGGGTTTTCTTGAGGGTCGCCAATCTGTTCTGAGTAAACTGTAACTGTTCTTCCTCAAACTGAATTCTGCAAGCGAACGCAGTGATATTAACAATAAAATCAAGCTGGCGAGAGATTAGATACCCACTGGTGTGTCAAGCGAGCGATCTGTTGATCAAATCTGTTTCGTGCTTGGCTCTCCTCTTCTGCCACTTTGAGCTGACGTTCTTCGTACTCTCGAATGTGGTTGACATCGATCTTGGTGCAAAATGAGGCAAAGACGTCATGCTCGGCTTCATCAATGACCGACTGGAGCGTTGATATACGTGAAGCCAGCGAGGTATGAGCAGTTTGAGCCTGTGCAGAGGTAGAGGTCGTGGGATCGAAGTAAGAAGGGAACTTGGACAATTGCTGACCTTCCTGAGCTCGGGCGCATGTTTCTTCAACTCGCGCTCTACATGCTTGAGCTCATCTTTTGTACCATTATGGCGAAGTTTGAATGCACTCTGAAACCTCAAAAGTTATCGATCTGGTGATCATACCATGCAAATCGTGAGCGTACGAACCAAATCGTCCTTGGTCACGGTGATAGCATTCTCTAGCCTCGTTATCTCAGCGATGGTGTTTTCATCAGCTTTGCCACGCGGTTTAGAGCGGTTGAGTTCCTGCAATTGTGCGAGGAGGTTGTCTCGGAGGCGGACAAGGCCTGGATTTTCCTTTGTGAGACACTAGGAGACTGGACAGTCATCAACAGACCTTGCACGTCTTTTTCCTCCCATTTCTTTCCGGACCCATGGGTGCTTCGCCCACCCGTCATCAACCCGCTTTTATGGATGACTGTTCCATCGAGCGTAACAGCTTAAATCATGGGTGAGACCATGGTATCGATGCTCCTTTCCTCCACTTACCTTTAACCTCTTGCCCTTTCTCCCAACAAACATACTTGGCTACTTCCATCGTATCACATACCAGAGCATTCCCACACACGTGGTGCATCGCTCGTTCAACAGCAGGTTCGTACTGGATGACATCAACGGCGAGTCGAGCTCCTTTGGCGAAAGAGCGGAATTTATCATTGACAGGTTTTACTGAGATCGTGTCGAGAGGCAAAAAAGTTGCTTGCCCAGCTCGTTGCGTTCGCAAGTACTTCGAAATGGGATAAGCTGAGATGGAGAATGCGTGGGTGGATGGGACCAACCTCGATGCATTCGATCGCGGTTTTCTCCTCGTCTACAACTACCGCGTCAATGTTCCTGCCCAGAATCACGGAAACAGCGGTTTCATATTTCCGCTGCGTGGGTTTGCACAGATCTACCACTCGGCCCCTAACACCTACATTTATTTCAAAAATCATAACACGACGTGAAGACTCGTCACAAGCCTACCTGGGAAGACACGCTGCAAGCTTGCGAGGACTTCCTTGAGCTTGACCTCCCGTTCTGTTTCAGTTCTATCGATCCCTGCCTGGAGCAGACGCTGATAGACGTCCGTGAGCTTTTCATTTGCTTCTGTCTCAAGGCGGCTTGTGGACAGAGTTGAGACCAATGAAAATGTCGGAGCAATGATGGGTACATACGCTATGCGAGTCCGCTCACTCTGATGATTGTCATACTCTTGCTTAGCACGAACCAAGTCAGCTTGCAAAGCCGCTAGTTTTTGCTCGAGCTGACGTCGTCCGTCAGGCAAATGGCTTAAGACCGTACTGGCCGAATTACCTCTTCTTTTTTGTCAGCTTGAGAAACCGCATCTTCACTGAGCTTGTTCTTTTTGGTTTCCATCTCTTCCAGTCGACTTTGCAACTGAGCAAGAGTTCGCGAAGCTGTCTTTTCTTCTCTCCCCAGCGTTTCGAATGACTGGCGTTCGGAAACTGCCAACATACTTGCTTGTACTTTCCTAGTTTTGATTCAAAGGTGAGAGACACTCGGATTTCGCGATAACAGAACGGCCTCACAAAGCACGGTACTCGGCGAGACTCTCTTCGCTTAAAGCTGTATTACCTTGGGATGCCTGACGGTATGCCTCTTATGACACAGGGATAAATTCGTCATATCCAGAAAACGGTACAACAAACCTGTAGCTTCATCCGCAGCTCTTCGCGCGGTTTGGAGATCGCGATGAAGGGTATTCAGCTTGGCTTGTTGGCGTTCCTCGTCCTTTTCAACCTGTTCACGGGTAGCTTGAGCATTCTGCGTCTTTCTGGTAGAATGCTTGATTTTCTCGTCGGTTGCGACGAGATCAGGCTCCTAGACAGGTGTCAAGAAACAGATAATGTAAACCAGAAATCAAAGTCCATTGACCTTGGATTCAACGGTCTTTTCCGCCTTTTTGACTTTCTTTTCTTCCTTGGCAACGGCGGTGCGAGCCCTAGCTTGATCAGCACGGGCATCTTCGAGCGCCTTGTCATGCTCTTGCTGCTCTGCACGTAATCCTGCAAGGGCTCGCGATTTCTTCTGGATGTCTCTGGCATTAGCTTCGAGAGCTTCTTCAATGTGGAACAATTTGTATAGGATGCGCCGCAGGATCAGATCGTCCTAGGGGGCGCATATAAGCGACGTCTCCAACGGATATAGCAAAAACACGAACTCGTTCTTGACAGAGCCCCTCAAAACGCTCTGCTTCACCCTTTTGTTCTTTATACTGTCTTATTTCGCCAGTGATACCCCTCCGTTTCGTGAAATTGAATGTGGCATTCTCAGTCGCTCGCTCTTGTGCTTCTTTTGCCTTCTCATAGTCCGCCGCCAGCTCGAGAGATCCAGATATTTGTTCGATGAGACGGGTAAGTTCTCGCGGTGACTGAGAAGCGACGGCTTCCACGTCTCCTTGGAAGACAAGAAAGTTCTTCGCTTTGACGAGTACGTTGTGAGAGACAAGAGCAGCATTGTAGACGGTATACGTGACGACTCGATCGTTGAGACGGTACTCGGATGCACCAGTGGTAGAGATGCTACGAGACGGTGAGATCCACAGACTAGTGAGAGCAGCCCAAGAGACGCACGTGCGTTGGAAGAACCATTCTTTCTTATTTCCATCCTCGTAGACGGCGAGAACCCAAGCTTTATTTGCAGTGCCTTCACCATGGTTGTCTTCTCCGTCGCTGACATCTTCCGCGTCGTCTCGGTCTTGTGTAACCTCCGAGCCCTCAGTGGGGCCCCGCGCGAGACGCCGACCTCGATAAACCAAGTCTTTCAGCTGGCTACTTCGGAGCTGTGCACTCTTTACACCGAGCACGAAGGAAATGGCGTCCATGAGATTTGACTTTCCAGCGCCATTGGGTCCGATGACGGAGGTAAAATTCTTGAATGGGCCGATGACTTGGTGGCCGCTATAAAGATGTGTCCTACTAGGTACGAACAATGAACACCAAGGAGACTCACCGATATGATTTAAAGTTGGACAGCTCGATGCGAACGAGCGGCATCGTCTTCAAATCTCGTCCGGATTAGGAACGGCCAACCACACCAACAAGGACGTGTCGAGAAACACGTACGTCACACATTGTCACAGTCACGATCAGCCGGACTCTTTCCGATTCAAAACAAATGAAATTGCAAAGATCAAACGAATGGCTATTGACATCTAGATATAACGCATTGTGAAGAAAAACGTAGCAGGTCCACCCCTTCCAAGCGCCTTTTCAAAGGATTGTGTGCATGCACAATACATCACATATAGAACCAATTGGGTTACAGTATACCACACTCAGAGAACCCGTGCGATTTTGGCATGCTCTTCTTTATCGCTGAGAGAGAGAAAATCGCTGCTGGGCTTCATAGCGTATTGTGGGACATCTGACAGCGAATGTGTTTGTTGGTGCGTGTCGACCTGCAAGTGCACAACGTTCAAGCGACCATGATGCTGCAGGAACTACTCACTCACTTCCACATGAATAGTCGTGGGCTCTCTCGCGGGCCTCGCACGTGAGTGGTGTGAGTTGGCGAACACCCCTGACCTCTCGTCGGAGCGACTGAGTGATTGAAATGAACTTCTGACAGATGGGCCAAAAAAAAACACGCTGCTTACTATACCTCCGGAACCCCTATATTGAAGTTATAGAGCCGTCGCACCACGCGCGATGCCATGACCTATGTATCACAGTAGGAAAGAAATCAACTGCAGCAAATGGTGACAATGTTAGGACGTACTGTCGAGGCTATGGCCGCAGGAACATTGAATATGACGCTCATGACGGCATTCAGGTTGATGATCATGAATATGGTAGCCATCAAGTTCGCCAAGAAACTGTCTCGCATAAGTTGTCCAATCACTCAGCAAAGGTGCGAGAAACATACGCAAGAATGAAGTAAACTAGACCATCCGAGAACACCATGCGGACCAGCTTACTGTGGATACCGGAAGTTCCAGAGATGCGTCGACTCCACGCCAGTTTGTATGCCGTCAGGAAGAGAACAATGAGATCGAAACTCATGGAATAGATAAAGGTGGCAGCGAGAATGGTGGTGTTACTCTGGACGATCGTACAGCCGACACCCTCAATCCAAACCACCTTGAGCAGAACGCCTAGAAATAACATCAATATGTGTTTCGAGACCAAAACATACTGGCATGCCTTGCAAGATAAGGGACCAGTGACCGAGGATGAGCAAGACCATAGCACCAACCACCCATTTGTTCTGAGACCAGATTGCTATACTGTGGTAATTTCGATGAGCAGCGTATAAAAAGACTGATTGAAAAACGTGCGTGCGAAGTGAAAGATTGATGCTAGCCAGACCAAGCGCGGAGTCACCAGCAAGCTCCCGCGAGAGTTAGTAATTCCCTTCCCCAAGTGCCCAAATTATAACGAACCTGATTGAACACATACAGAGCCTGGCAATTGATCTCTCTATGTCTTTCTTTGAATATGTACGATAAACGGGGAAGCGGGGATTTGGACTCACCTCGGTGTATCAAGAGAAATCAATCTATGATGCAGGTCAATGAAGCTCTAAATCAGAATTGATAGCGGCACTCCTTACATCCCGATCATTGCGAACAACAACAGATATCGTCCAGCGAAATAGAAAATCTGCAACACGATATGGTCATCGGCACCTGGTTCCGTCAAGTAAGCGCGTTAAACTCACAAGGGGCCAACGAAATTTCCGTTTTCCGGAAATAACAGCCCAGTCGAAATCGAGGGTGAGCATGATCTCCCACCTGGTAATAAGGATACTCTCAGCTCAAGGTTTGAGATACTGGACAGTCTGGGATTCCTTACCCGTAGAGACCGAGCAACGCATGCATCAGTCTGTCGAAAACCACTGCAAAAAGTTCCTTTATGGCGAGGATAGAAAATCGGTATTGCTACTAACTCACCCAAGTCGGTCGAAAGCTCGGATAGCGATTGCCAGATGGTCATTTCGACGGGACGAGATTAGCAGAGGCGAAAAAGTGGCCAAGCCGCGATGGATTATTGAAATAAGGAAGGGAAGGCAGGATAAAGAAATCCGCCCAGAGGCCCACATTAAAAGCTGCTGGATCGCTTCACAAGATTCTTTGTCCGCTAGCGGCCATCCTAACACACGGGTCGACAAGGAAGCAAGAACACGCGGCAATGATGCCACTGTCAAAACATCCCCGGCGGGTTGCTTAAAGGCACTAAGATAGTCGCACGGAGGTGAAACAGAAAGCCCGCCGCGTTCGATCGAGAATGTGGATTCGTTACAATTATCGACACGTTCTTGCTCAAGCGCTCAAGTTTTGCTCACCTTCGACTCAGTACTGAGAAAAAGGCATCATTTTCAATCCTTTGTGCACCTGTGCTTGTGTCACTCTTAGACAACAAACATGTACACGATCACTGGACGGCGCTGATGCACCTCGACGCTTGGTAGTCCGAAGGTGTCGCGATCATTCCTCGATCTTCTTTGCTAGGTTAACTTCTGACGACCAACGTAATCACCGCGGCCCAGGTTCGATGTGTTGAAGTGATCAAGGTTCGCTCGGCTCTCCGAACAACACGATCTATCCAAGACCGAGTCCTCAGTCCAGTTACGAGATGGAGACCATCTTATGAGGCAAGATTTCTTCCTATCATAATCGTTGTGGTTTCCACGGCAAACGCCGAATGAAATACTAACTGACACGTGTGGCAACTGTTTGAACTTTGAAGTCTACCTGTGCTCAGTATCTGATCAAAATCAAAACAAAGGTAGTGGCACTCACCAAGAAGTGATCGGATGGCGCACATTACCATCTTACGACTTTCACAAGAAGTCAAGTGTACCCAAGGAGGTCATCGTATATTCTAATCTAACCATTTCACAGGTTCGAAATAGACCACAAATTCGTCCGTAGGACTAGATTTGAACGTTGTTCGGAAACAACTAAGACTTGTGGCGGCATAGCATTAGTGAGCATGAGAAGGATGGAACCAATATATGGATACCAAGGAAATCTTATCCAATCGGAGAGACACAGACGTCGTCAGGCTGAATACGCAGTTCGAGACTCTGAGAAAAGTCCAGGGCGGAAATGCCCGATGGGCCGTCAACGGAGATTCGGGTGAACATGCCACGTAAAGCGTAGTGTTCCTGAACAAAACTTCTCAGAAACCCTCCGGAAGAACTAGACGGCGTCACGGACAACTCGAAGGGGAGGAAATCGGGAAACCTGCGCGGGCAACACGGTCTTGATGATCGAAAGGTGTCGACGAAACGGAGATCTCTGTTTGTTCAGGGTAGACGGAATTACTCACCAGTAACGGGGGTCGCAGTCCATGAGTTCTGCCTCCGTGAGTTCGGAGATGTTCCTGTTCGAATCTTCTAGAAATCTACTTTTCTGCCTAGTGTTCACAACCACCGACGTATGTTGAGTAGCGGTAGCACAACCTGCAGAGGTTTGATTGAACATGGAGGCTATGGATTAAATTTTGGTCAGTTACAAGGACATGAGAACTGGGTCGGCGACATGGGTTTGTGGTTCCCTCAGGGCATACTCGGAGCCTAGCTCTCAGGTCAAAGAAAATTTCTGGGGTTCTGGCGGGAGGTCGTGTTGCCAGCAGCCTATCTGGCAGTGCTTACTCCAAATTCAAACTCCACGGTACCTGGCTCAAGTGATGCTTCCCGCGAATCAGCTAGCTGCTGTCACGATGGAGAGTAGTAGCGAACCCGTTCTGAGGCCGACGTCGCGGACTGGTGCTTCAAGAACAACACCTTTTGAAAGGTAGCCAGACCACAGTAACCCATACTGTAGCTGAAGCTCCTCGTATCAAGCCAGAGTTTGCGGTCTTTGCGAATCGAAATTTTTCAGAGTCTCCGCCTGCAGTCATGTTGAACACTCGGGTTCAGCAAAACGACGCGTGCCCTCGGCGACTCGAATTTTTAGTTGGTTATAGCCACCGATTCATTATACTGCACATGGTAAGGAATGAATTCGGTTCAATTGCCACCAACGCAGAGACGACCCTGAGCATTCTTTTTTTTTTCCTGCTGACTACGCACAGGTCTCAGCCTCTCCGTGGATGACATCGATGACATGTCAGTTGTAAAGGGCCGCAAAGCGATACCCTCTTTCCAGATCGGGATTCGGTTCGAAGTGACGCTCCGTATTTGTGCTGCAGACCTTGGTCTGATGAGACGGTTTGGATCTCTTATTAAAGCGATGACTGGTACTTTATCATCATCATGAATTGTCTCATCTGTCCGCGAGCTTTCAGCAACTTTTGGAAGGGAAGGCAGCGAAGACTAGTGGAGCGACCTCGATCGCAGTATTGAGGAAGCATCAATATAACAGATATGGTAGCAGGTACGTGAGTGGCAATCGGTTTTCCGTCTTACGCAAAATTTTCAATGCGGACCTAGCACAGAGTCAAAATGATTGGCACGGGCAGCTGACCGCCCAAGCGCCATCTCCAAAATAACGGCAGTGTGCAATACCCTTTAAGAGTGGGCTCTATTCTGTCAGTACCCCTCCATTCTCATCGCCCTCCCTGCTATCAGATCCGAATTCAGACCCTTATTGAAGCCGCCAATGGTTGAGTGGAAGTCGCCAGAGGAGATTCAGGCCGACGCCGGTGGGTGAGGATCCCCTCCAGAATTTCTCATTTTGACCGAAGTCATCGCCAGTCGCCTTCAATAATTTCATGCATGTCCTCTTGGGTCTCTACATGTAAGTCGCACCTGGAACTTGCGCATATACTCTATCTTACTCTTATCTTTAGATGGGAGTTCATCACTTCGCTCAACTTCGACTGGCTGTTTATCTCTGGAAAGAAAAGGTTCAAATGGCCATTGGTAAAATCGTCCGTTTACCGCTGATAGTCAACGAGTAACAAGCACCTCCTCAGATATTCTACTTTGCCGGTCGCTATTGTTTATTGTTCGCCCTCATAGGAATGTGCGTCCTATTTTTCTTCGATTTTGGTGTGGTGCCAATATCGAGGCTCCCTGCAGCGCCGTTGCCCTCAACGTCAGGACGGAGATTGATTGTCAGAGTTTGTACACGTTCAACCAAGTATTTGGTAACGCTGCCATCGGGTTGGCCAGTGTCAATCTCTCGATCAGAACGTAAGTGAATTGACGCCAGCTTTGTATCGTGTTCTTCACGCTCCCTCAGAATGGCCGTATGGTCACAAAATAAGTATATCGTGATCTTCCTGATCTTGGTCATTCTTGGTCATTGGTCGTTCTTGCTACATGGTAAGTAGCCTGACAATGTACCAGGCGTATTTATATCCCAATCTCTAGGCATTCTTCTCAAGGCTACCTGGATCCAAGACACTTGTGTCATCACGTACACCGACAATCGAATTCTTGCCATCAGCTTCATATACTCCATGGTCTTCGATTTGATCGTCCTCTGCTTGACTGCGTGGAAACTTGCGTTCCCCGCTACTGGCCAGTCCAGACTTATCAAGCTTATATTCGGCGATGGGTTGATATACTTTCTCATTGCGTAAGCCTGCATATGTGATCATAGAAAAAAATCTAGCTAACGGATCTTTGTAGATTCTTGGCCAACCTCCTCGCGACTGTAGGCACATTCGGGCTTCGTGTCACTTCCTAGTGCCATGCTCACTGATCATCGGCTTTGTTTATAGATTTTTATGTTGCTTAACTTGAATGCAGTGATGTCCATCATTGCAAACGTTCCCGCTGCAATTGCGTCTAGCGTAAGTATACCGAATGGACTATTTTGTCAGATATAGGCTCACTCTATGAATCAGATAGTGGCCTGTCGAGTGGTCCGGAGACTGACCAACTTTACTAACATGAATGCGGAGGTATTTAGGTACGTATGTTTGAAGCTCTGATTCTACCACGCCCGACATGTTAGCCATGTAGTTCTACTACTGCACAGTCGGCGGTTGCATTCCGCACACCCCCTCTTTCGCCGTCTGCTCATCACATCTCCGTGAAAAAGGGTGATGGCGTTCACATCCAGGTATGTCTTCCTTCCCTTACATCGGTGGGTTCTGTTGATCAATCCGACGGGTGTGTCAGATGAATCCTCTGATCAACCGCCCGGATGCGGAGTATGATGTCACGGGAAGGATTATCCAAAGTGACGAATTCGATCCTGAAGCACAGGCCATCAACGATGACTTCAAACAACCACCGTATTAGACTCCCAGTGCATCGTCCGGTTGATTCCAGGCCTAATGCCCGCTACCCATCCATTCTCTCGCATTGCGCAACACCTTCCACAGCAGAATTCTTCACACTCGTTTGATTCCAGGGTCTCTTTCCTTTCTCTGTTCCGCTCCTGACGGTTTGCGGAATTATCCTCGTCATTTTATGGGTTCTATTTCTCCTTCTTGGGCTTCCCCCCTTCTTTAAGTATATGCTAGCGACCCTGCTGGCAGTATGTCCCCTTGGTATGTATCCTTGTGTGAAGCTTGAGTTTCAACAAACTGTATCAGTATATTTATATTAGAATGTACAAATGGGGAGCTCTCGGTCGCGGTGACTGAGTAAATCCATATATACACGCGGTATGGTGGGTTCACACTGCCTAGTACCCGATCATGAATGCTCAAGCCAACCTAACCATTTGCCATCCTCGTCTTTCCTCCGGGCTGGATCCCAACGTTACGGCAGTCCTAGCCAAGTCGCTCGTCCCGGTCACTTTGCCTGTCAACCACGTGCTGATAAAGGTCGACCGATTCGGATATTCTGCCAACAACGTCACCTATCAGGCTCTCGGGGAGGCCCCTCATTTCCGGTATGTCTGCTTTCCATACAAAGTGATGCGCTGATCCGATGGGCGTGCATCTGCGCAGATATTTCGATTACCACAAGGCTCCAGAAGATCCGGAATCGGGTGTATCACCCAGTACTCATGGTGTGACTCCGGTGTGGGGATTCGGAACTGTAGTCGCCTCAACCCATCCTGGGATCCACATTGACGAACGTGTTTATGGATACCTCGCGCCCACACGTTTCCTGGTCTTCTCGGTTTCACCGTTGGATGTCAATCCATACGCATTCTTTGTTTCTCGTCCGGATTTGCCCAAAGGTATTGTCCGACCCAGTACGAATTTTGTACCTTTTTTCACTATGATTTAGACAGACGACCCTACAATCAAATCACCAGATGCTCTAGGGATTTCCTTTACGACCCATCACCCAGTGTAGAGGATCTCAGCATGCTTTACCGCCCCTTGTTCTGGACTTCCTTCTGGTGCGAAGACTGGATAAATACATCGCAATATCGTGGCGGTGCATCCCGAATCCTCATTTCCTCTGCTTCAGCCAAGACAGCCTTCTGTTTGGCATATCTCATCCGGAAGCGAGGAGGCGACAGTGGTCCGATCAGACAGATCGTTGGCATCACGTCCAAGAAAAACTCCGAGTTCACGAAGAATCTTGGTTTATACGACCACGTATTGGAGTACGATGGATTCGAGAACGCGACTGTGATGAACGAACCATTGAAAAAGTGGATTTACTTTGACGTTGCGGGCAATGAGAGTTTGAATGCCAGAGTATGGAACCATCTTTCTGAGGTCCAGTCGGACCTCGTCGGTTCTATCGCGCTGGGCCTCACCAACTTCTCACCTTCATCCAAGAGCGACTCGGTTGCAAAGTGGACTACGAACGACTTCTCTTCACAGAGCGCTCCGGCAACTCTCGAAACGTTCTTCATGCCAGAGTGGCTTGCGATACGTAGAAAGCAGCTCGCTGTTGAGGAGATCACTCGGTTGCAGAAACACGCATGGTTCGCCCTCATGCAGGACTGCAAGACTTGGGGGATCACGATGCGCAGGGTATGCGGAGCGCAGGACGTGAAGAGGGCGTACGAAGAGGTGGTCAGGTCTGGTATTCCCCCTGACCAGGGTTTTATCTGGAGCATGTGGGAAGCAGACGTGCCAGCAAGATTGTAGTAGTCGATCGACGTGACGGTTGTCTAGATTCTAATGTAGTGCTGGCTGACACATGGCTCGATTTGGCAGAGAGCGGCATGTCGACATTGCCGCCCTCAGGGACGACGCAACGAATGAGCTCCACTGTTTGCTCAGCACCACAACTTCAGTCTCTGCGCTCGCCACGTCCCCATGCCAATTCAGCACATACCGCAGCCTCCGCACAGCGCTGGGGAGCCTTACAGAGGCAGGTCAGCACTCCTCGTCAGGCCCATCTAGTTCTCAGCCGCTGTTGCAGGTCTACGTGCCCGTATCGACGCCAACCAGATTCCATCTCCAATTGACTGCATCGAGGGAGACAAGGAATTGTGGGAGAAGCAGTTGTATACAACTTTACCGGGAAACAACCCACCACTTTCCACCACAGATTTCGTTTCCTTTGATCAAGGTGAGAGTCAAATTATTTATGGCCCAGGTATGGGCCAAAATTATTGACGCACTCTGTCTTTTACTTTAAACCTGCAAAATGTCCTCGTAGCTGACGCGTACTTGACACAGGCAACTCGAGCCCTCGGCATATACGTGTCTCGACTTGGAATTTACCAAACTCTGCCCAGCTTGCTCGTGAATGCGTTATACCACTCTCCATAGTGGTGCAACCATTTGCGGATCTCGACCCTCGAGAAGAATCCATCCCTCTCATCGACTGCGGACCAAGTGGTCCGGCCAGGTGTGCCCAATGCAGGGGATATATTAATCCTTGGTGCTATTGGGTAGCGGGTGGTAGCAAATGGAAATGTAATCTGTGCTCTCATGAAACAGAAGGTTCGTGATAACTCTGATCTCTCTGTGGCTCACGAATGAGCCGGTGGCCCAGTTTCACAGGACTATTTCAGCAACCTAGATGCCAATTTCATGCGCCTGGACCACGCCAACCGCCCCGAGTTGAACAAGGGTACTGTTGACTTTGTTGTCGAATCCGATGAGTATTGGGCACCACCTCCACTACCAAAGTTGACGCCGACGTACTTCACTCCCGAACCACCATCATCGACACCCCGAAAGCCAGTCCCATTGCACTATCTATTCGCCTTGGACGTCTCTATCAATGCCGTAGAGTCTGGTTTCCTACACTCCGTCTGCAGCACTCTTCTGGACGTCTTATACGGAGGTACTGCTGCTGACGGATCAACGTTTGAGCCTTGTTTTCCACAAGGATGCAGATTCGGGATCCTTACTTTTGACAAAACTCTTCACTTTTACGATCTGTCTGTAAGAGAAGACAAAATGATGCACCGAATTCCGCTCAATCGTTCACTAGGCAGATCTCCCCCACGCACATCAGCTCATAGTGGCTGATTTGGAAGAGATCTTTGTTCCTTTACACGACGGACTGTTTGTTGACCCATGGGAGTCGAGGTGTGTTTAAGACTCAGGTGGCGTCCCCTTTCTGTCTGACGTGCCGCGGTAGGACAGTGATCGAGAGCCTGATGGGTTCCCTAGCAGAACACCATAGCCAGACTGTTATCACAGAATCCTGTCTCGGCGGAGCTCTTGTAGCTGGGCTCGCTTCTTTGGTGTGCAATAAGGGTTTCATGTTACAAGAATGCCTTTAAAATATTTCCACAGGCTGGTCGAGGGGGTCACATTGTCACGTTTCAATGCACCCTGCCCACGATTGGCCCGGGTGCCTTGGATCCCCTGACGGATGAGAGCCACGCTTATGGTACAGATAAGGAACGCACGCTCTTTCTCCCTCGGGAGCAAGCGTGGCGTGATATTGCCGAGGAATGCTCCGACGAAGGCATTGGTGTCAGCATGTTCTTAGGGATGAGTAGAACTATCGACATTGGATCGATCGGTATGATAGGCTCAATCTCCTGATTAAGGAAGCTGACATTTGCAAACAGGGGTCGTTCCTTCCACCACTGGTGGAGAAATGTTTTTCCATCCTCGATACAACCCTGCTCGTGACCAGATCGTACTGGCCTCCCAGATGAGGAGGCTGCTTACACGGACCAGCGCATTCAGCTGTGTGATGCGCATTCGGTGCTCTCATGGTATGTCACATGCCCTCGATTTACTTCACACTTCCATTCCGTCTTTCAAAAGGTCTCCGTATATCGAAATACTATGGGAATTTCCAAGAACGTTCGCCCACGGATCTTGCGTTTGGTGTTCTTGATTCCGACAAGGCGGTGTCCGCATTGATCGAGCATTCTCGAACGTTAGATGAACGTCAATACGCACATTTGCAATGCGCGGTACTGTATACTTCTGTTGATGGCCAGCGACGAGTGCGGACCTGCAACCTTGCGTTGCAAGTGGTCGCGTTGGCTGGTAACGTATTCCGTTTTGCCGACATGGACGCCGTGGTGTGTCATCTTGCTCGAGAATGTGAGTTGTTGTCCAGGTCTTGACAACAACAAGTCACTGACATGGTCCCAAACAGCAATGGCGAACTTGTCTTCACGACGAATGGACCAAATCAAAGAGGAAATCACTGACAAGTGTTCTTCGATTCTGCTTGGATACAGGCGGAACTGTGCAGCAGCTACGACACAGTCACAAGTAAGCGAGTTGCGCAAAAGCACCCTTCCGTTATCTGACACGGCTGCAGTTGATAATACCGGAAGCCTTTCGAGCACTTCCAATCCACGTTCTAGCAATAACCAAGTCCAAACCCCTAAAAAGTTCGTCTTTGTGGCTGTCGAGTAAAATGCGGCTCATAATTGTTTGCAGGCCGTAATGTTTCCGCGGATGTTCGAAATTACTACGCTCAGAAGATCCTTTCAATGGGCGTACGAAGCACGATGCAGCACCTCTATCCCCGCCTTCTGGCTCTCCACGATCTGGACGAGAACATAGCATACTCCGACGCCACGACGGGGCACGTCTATTTGCCGTCGCTTATGCGCGACAGTCACATGTTCATGGAGAGCCATGGTGTCTACCTGATAGGTATTTCGGAAATGAATCTGCGATAGGTAATGATACCAACTCATAATTAATTGATAGACAACGAGGAATCTATGATCTTCTGGGTGGGCGCAAGCGTCTCGCCTCAGATACTCATTGATCTGTTCGGCGTTGATGATATATTCGCCTTGGATCCGAACAACTTTGTTAGTTTCCTAGTTACACGATGGTTGATTTCTCTCAGTGCTATTTATACAGACGGAACTCCCTGTTCTGGACACCCGGCTATCACGACAGGTTCAATATATCCTCGGTCACCGCTATGGCCAACGTGGACGTGTTCCGAAGATGCTCGTAGTTCGCCAGAACATGGACGGAATGGAGATAGAATTTAGCGATATGCTCGTCGAGGATCGGAACAACGGTGCGATGTCGTATCTGGACTGTTAGTCGTCTTATCACGTTGTGAACCCCGATTGTGAAGTTAATCTATCTCCGCAGACTTGTGCCTCGTTCACAAACAAATCAGCGTTGCGGTGTGTAGTGTCTCCGTCCTCCGTCAGGGTGGTACATCTAATCGACAACCCTAGCTTACGAACGGCGGGTCTCTTTCTTCGAGCACAAGCCTCCGAGGATCACCTTGGTAAATCGGACGATTATCATTTCGTTGGACGCAATTTCGGCACATGCTCTTTTCTTATCGTCACCAACGTACTCGCTTTTTTCGGCATGAGTGCGCAGATACGTATACTAGAATGCATTCACAGCATCCATCCTCGTTTTTGACCGCGTAGAATCTTTTCCAAGTAGCACGTTCTTAGGTAATGCCCATCAGATAAGCTTGATCTCCGAGTCTGCGGGAAGGATGGACGATTTGTGTTTGACGGGCGGACATCCGTCTAGTACCCCTAACGAGCATTCGGGAACCCACGAACATTTCATTTACCAGGTAATGATAAATCCGTCGGAAGCTGCTGGGAATGGCGCTGTGGGGCGCGCATTGAGCGGTGTACTATTCGCCGGTGTGAAGCATGCAACGCCATGCAGTCTACAGTTTTAGTGCGCTTATGCGGGACCGACAACGCGATACGGATGATCGTTTCCGAGCTCAGTTGGAATAATTAAGATCAAAGCCCCGAATGGACTCTTGATGCCTCGCCCGAACTAGTGAGCGGATGATATATTCTACAGGATGGCGAAGAAAACGTCGGCGTCGATTCATTTACCGGCGGAAGCAATCTCTTTAATGAGTCTGGGAATGTGGTTCGAGTTGCTTCGTCGTCGAGACTCCTATACATAGAGCGCTTGCCACGCGCGAATTTCATCTTCGAGTCTATAATAGATTGCGAGCTGTCAAAGGGTCGATGGCAGAGACACTTTGGCCTCTCATCGTCCCACGCCCATTGTCAGAATAGGATCGCCTGGGATTTGGAACGGAATATATAGGAGTCGCTCACATGACGACGAGGACACGCTCGTGAACTGGTTACCGCAGATGGATCGAAAAGTTGCGAGAGTCGTCCACGAGGTCGGCAGCCTTCGTATCCAGGTTGCTCAACGGATGGGAAATGATCTCGAAGAAGAGTTCCTTCGATGCGGCCAGACCCACGATCGCAATCTGGGATTGGACAGAGAATAGAACAAAAGACCATGATTTTTAATTTTGTCGTGAGGACCTCGTCCGATTCCCATCCGTATTCGGCGTTGGGCAACGTGTTGTCCATTATACGTGTTGACATGCAAGTTGCGCCTGGAATTGAAAGGACGAACGGGAGGGAAGAAAAGGACAGAGGCGGTAGCCTTGCAAGGTTCGCTGAGATCAATCGCATACTTCCATTCTGCGTCCTGAGAAAGCCGGGCAGAGGCAGTGTCGTACTAGTAGGTGATCGGAGAAGGAGTAAGTACGTGCGTTGGGTCGAGTAAAGACTACGAGGCTGGAGTGCACAACGTGTAAGGAGAAGGTAAGTAAGGGGGAGGATCCGTCATGGCGGCCTGAACCCCTTGATGGAGATGGTGGTGACCTGATCATGGAGCAGCTAGTACTACGCATGACATGCACGATCGGCGATACTACTACGTACGCTCGCTTGGTTACACGAACATGCGCACAACATGTCCCTAGCCACAGCAGCTGAGGGACCTAGGGACCTGATCGATGTATCGATTGGAGCGGGACAGCAACAGGCGGCGTCCTATGTACCCGCCGGAAGGATAGTGGCCCAGCCGTAGATCAGGGCCGTGATATTCGGGAAATATGTGACTAAAATCCTGAGCTAACGGAATAATTGTCATACGAACAGCTGGTTCGTGAGCGGGCACCTCCCGCCACAGGACCCACGACGAAGTGCGAGCGCCGCGGACAAGGTGTTGTTGCCATGTCCGACACAGGACGCCGCGGCCGCATGTTGACAAGGTGTCTTGGACTCTGTGGTCGCCACCGGGTATGATTGAATTGGAGGACTGCCAAGGATGCCGATTGTGTATCACAGCACGCGCGAGGGGGGACGCGCTGGCGAATCCACGGGTCGGACGGTCGAGGAGTGGTCTGCGGGGGAAGCGTGTCGTAAAGTAGCAAAATTGGCTCTGCGTCGGCAGAGGGTTCGCGTTCACACGGGGAGAGCAAGTATGGCTCCGCGGCACGGCAAGAGAGAGAAAGGCAGTTGAACAGCTCCGTCCATCGAGCGTTGGTGGTGGTGTGCGTTGCGGAATGCAGTTCTGTGCTGACACGTTTTGATTGCAGGACGGCGATGGTTCTCAGCTGAATGGAGCAACACAGAAGTTTGAGAAACGCCGAAGCGAGCGCAGCGGATGGCAACGAACTTTGATGCGGAGCCACCAACTCAGCAAAGTCAGTCGATACTTGGGGACTCATTGACAGGAATAAGTTTTGTTTTTTTTTATGTCTGAGATCTTGAACACAGATGAGTGCAGTGATTTCCGCGGACTCGTCCTTTCCAACGTGTTGTTACGAGTTTTAGGCTAATCGGTTACAGACGCTCTCCTCTGTCCACAAGATGCTTCGCTATGCCTTTTTTCTGCTGGCTTCTTCGAGTCGAATCATGAGTATGTATTCAGAAGAGTCACGACCCTTTTCAATCGCGCGTCGTGTGCTTGTAGTTCCCCGCACAGTGGATCGAGAATTATCCCAGGCCCCCCGCGGATCCTTGCGTACGGTTCTCTCTGCTCGGGTTTATATGATCGGAATGCACGGCAGTGAGTCTACCAATACCCCGGCTTTCATCTCCCGCTCTTGCGGACTCCGTCGTCCTCTCCTTGGCTCATATTCAGAGAATCCGTCCTTCCTCACTTCTCGCGTGCTCGCGCCCCCGCACGCGTTGATGATCCTGCCCGGCTTTTTTATACTCTCGCCTTTCCATCCCTCTCTCCATGCTCTCCTCTCTCACGAGTTCTTCCACCTCACATACAATGTCGCAATGCGCGACCATGAACAACAGCGTAGAGGCACTCAACGAGGAAAAGACAGTCGTCGCCTGTCCCCTCTCTTCCCCCACTCCCCCTCCAGACCCGCTCCCCCCCGTCGTCGTCTCCCGTCTTCACTTCTTCTTGATCATGATGAGCTTGTGGATAGGTAACTTCACCGCCTACCTCAACGAATCCACATCCACCACCGCCATGCATGTCATCGGGGCCGACTTCAGCGATCTTGCAAACCAGAACTGGATCGCAACCGCATACCTCTTGGGATTCACCGTCACCCAGACTCTCCTCGGAAGATTCAGTGACATTTTTGGTCGCGCTCAAGTTCTCCTCGGCACAATGGTTATATTTGGTGCAGGAACTGTCTGGTGTGGGTTGGCAACCGTGAGCTTTGCGTACCAATTCAGCACTGTGCTTTGTCTGACACGCCTGATTCCCAGTCCATGAACTCGTTGATTGGCGCGCGTCTTCTTCAGGGTATTGGTGCTGCAGGGCGACAATCTGTCGGAGTCATCATCGTGCTGGATCTTACGACACCCGACACACGAGGGTTGTGGCTGGGATTCTTCAATCTTGCTTCTGCTATCGGACTCGCCGTAGGGCCTGTTCTCGGAGCAGTCATATCCGTCGACGCCAACTGGAGATGGATATTCTGGATAACTCTCATCCTCATCGGCTTCACTCTTATCATTGGCTCATTCAGTCTTCGCTATCCTGTCCCTCATCGACAGCAGCGCGTTGGCCTCCTCGCACAACTGCAAGAAGTGGACTACGTTGGTTGTGTCCTCGCTGTTGCAATATCTAGCATGATCTGTATCGCCATAGAGATGGGTAACAAACTATTTCCCTGGAACGTAAGTTCTTGGATCCAAGGCTCGACGCACTCATCGATCTATTCGTCAGTCTGTACCTATAATCGTTATGTTCGTTATCGCAGGGTGTCTCATCCCTGTGTTCGTCTATTACGAACTCAAAGTGGCCGAACATCCCGTCGTCGACATCAATCTCTTCAGCATACCAAATATCCCCATTGCATGTCTCATCAACTTTCTCACCGGCGCAGGCTACTTTGGAGCTGTCTTCTTTCTTCCGCGTTACTTCATCGACGTAAAGAGTTCCAGCCTCGTGATGTCAGGAATCCAGATGTTTGGGCTGATCCTGACTCTCGGTGCCTCGTCGGTCCTAGGTGCCAATATCTTATCGCTCACCGGTCACGTACGCCTCATAGGCTTCGCAGGTGGTCTGTTGTACGCTTTGGGCAGCGGCTTGATGCTTGATGTGGGGCGATATACTCCAATCGCACGTACCGTCGGGTACTCGGTGTTCACTGGCATAGCATCTGGCCTTCTTTACCAACCTTCGCTCGTGGTCGGACCCATGTCAGTCAAGCCGCATCAGGTCGCCGGTATCAGTGGTTTCTTGTCTTTCCTTCGGACACTAGGCGGAACTTTCGCGACGGCACTTCTCACGGCTGTATATGAGACAAGTTTCACACAATCACTCCAAGGACAACTTCCGCCTTCACTAGTGGACCAGGGCCTGGGGCTAGCAGACGACCACGCACTATATCCTCAATACGAAAATCAAATTCTTGATGCACTCGTCAAGGCTTATCACCTCGGTACAATACCTGCCATCTGTTTCGGCGTCATATACGCCATTGCAGTGGTCATGCTTCGAAACGTGGACTTTACGCCTGCTTGGAAACGAAGACGGATAGCCGCGAAGCGGGCGGCTGAGAAAGTATGATTCTTTCAACGCTTTGATAGCATCGTCATTTGCTCTACTCATTTTTTGCATACGTTACTATCTGCGGAACTAGTTCCATTCCCGTTCGCATATTTTTTGTTGTTCGACGGTGCCCAGCTGTCTCATATAGTACATACCACTTGCAACAACGGACTCAGCATGACTGATACAATTCCCTCTGCCCTCCCTTTTCTTTCTTCGCGAATGCGGATTGATGTGTTTTTACCCTTTGACAGCACCCATACATGATCATTCACGTAGACTAATTTATCAACTGCTGTATGATTGGACTAACTTGGTTGATGTAACTGTACATGGCACTGACGCTGACCCTGGAAAGTCCGACGCGATCCGCTATCATTCCTACTGGCACATCACTGCCGCCACTGGACGTTCAAACGCTCAAGTCAAACTTCCTGGCAGCATTTCACGTACTGTACCTTGGTTGAAATGAAACTCGATCGAAAGCGCCGGCCGACCCCCTCTACCCCAACAACTGTCAATGGGGATCACCGTGCCGCTGTCACGACTTGCATACCTAACTAGGACTTTTTCATAACTACAACACCACGGGATCCGCGCACAATGAATATTTTATAAAAAGGACCGCAGCTTACTCCGTAGTTGCTGGAATGTTCATAGGGCTGGCCCTGGCTGGGCCGCAACAGGGGCTGACTCGGACGCTGTCGCCGGCTCCGTTTTTGACAGACGGAACCAAATCACGATCGTACATGATGGACCCTCACCCGTCTTGCTGTACATACACCGTGACAGTACACCATTACTATGGCCCGCGGTGATCCACGATTCGGGAATGCGCGGTGCAGTAGTCAGAGACACTTACACACTCGGTCCGACAACGGGCTGTCGTTCCACGTGCGCGCTACTATTTCGCTATTCTTGGGCGTTTCTCGAGGATACTGGGTCCCGCGTGGAGGGGGGAGCAAGAAAACTCACGAGGGCACCTCGTGCTGCAAGTGACCACATCGCCATGCAAAAACGAAAATAAACGACGAGGAGACAGCCGAAAGAGAGCTCCAAGAATAGACGAGGAATTCTGGGTCGGGCAGAGGGTTTTATTTCCGGACCACCGGAACGTGAACGGTCTGACAAAACGATACAATTACATTCTTCAAGGCATTCACCGCCCTCCCGGCCGGAGCTAACGTACATACGCGCAAGTATCCCAGATTCGTGATGGCCCGCTCGGCCGACACAGGTACTACGTCCTAACGGCTATATTCTTCTATAACCGATCGCGGCTTACAATATACACCGAGTGGCGTGTACTGGATGTCATGGAAGCTGAGCGGTTCAGTCAGCATTGGATGACGTACGGCATGTCGTGAAGGTGACGTACCCGAAAGCGCTCGGTCCTCCGACCTCAAGTCCCCTTTGGGTATCCGTCCATTGAGGGGCGGCCGTTATCCCGAGGACCAGCACCCTCAAACCATATTTGTACTCTGGCGTGCCCAGTGCTGAGCCACTCTGGGCATCCAGCACAGCGATCAGATCAGGGACGGCGGCCAGCATCTGTCAGACTGCCATGTAAGAGGGCTGCACGCGGTGAGGAAATATAGCGGTACGGCACCACTATTTGTCCATCCTTGGACGTATGCTCTGCATACAGGTTCTCGTTCTTGAAAGGTATGACGAGCGTTCCGTTAAACTTTGCCTCGGACTTGTCTGAAACAGCCCCCGCGTCTTCTTCCGCGGACACAGGCGTGATGACTACCTCGCCTATCGTGTGTCCTTTATACAACCTAGGAAATCATGAGCTCGGCGGCATTTTCTATTGATACGCCCAGACGCACCTTCTGCGAACATCGACGATTTTCCCGCTGAATAGCACCTTGGCTGTCTTGGCCCCTCCAACGGCATCGACAATGACTTGGCCTATCTGGTCAATGTTGGATTGCTTTCGGGCAAGAGCAATGGCTCTTCCGATGCGCCAGCTCAACGATACTGTGTTGACGATCATGGAAATCGCCATTTCCTTGGCTCGCAGAGGCCGACTGGCCTCCCCCACGAACGTCCTAGCCATCGCCTGAGACCGGTGGGTGGTGGGGTTGTATGCACGGCAACTCACCCCATCTCAATACACGCCGCTCGCAGAGCCGCATCGACGTCGGTGTCTTTTTTCGCCCTGGTCATGATCTTCATCACGTGATCAGGGTCGTAGACTTTTGGTCAGGGAGGATGGAAGACCAACTATGACGTTACCGTCCCCGCTCCCTATCCCGCACGGAAGGAGGGACGCTGCTTTACCCGACTCGTCGTACACGTTGGCGGTCGTTTGGTGCCACTGCACGATCCCTGATATCAGTCTCACTGTGCTTCGTTCTTAGCAGTTTTGCCTACGGTTGGATATGCGCGACCCTAAAAAGAGTGGGAATGGACCTGGAAGGATATTGTTGTCACATACCATGAAATCTCCATCGACGATCGGGATGTCGTAATTCTTTGTGGCGGCCGTGATCATCTGGACGAGATGTCAGTCCGAGAAAGTGGAAGGTCTGTTGATTCACGTTGATCATCCCGTTTCCTCCACCGATTTCCAAGGCACAAAGGGCGTCAGGTTTCGTGATCTGTCAAGGTGGTTGAGAGCCAGCCGTTATCGGTGTGTTATAACTCGAACTTGCCTTCATAAACTCCCAGAGACCATCACATGCTTCGTTGTACCTTGAAAAACGGTCGGTGAAGGGATCTCTGGAGGCGTGGACGTACGTACTCGTTCCCAAGTAACCTCTCTGAAGCCACCTCTGGGCTGCCCAATGCTCCACCCCAACCTACGAGTGCATCGGGAGCGAGGGAGGAAAGATCAATAACGCGGATGATCTGTCCGGCGCGCACCATCTCTCGTAATTCCCAGAAGACATGCAAAGTGGAGCCACCGCCGCCACAGCCCAGAACGTAACATCCGTCCGCGATCCACTCGAGGTCGACTTCGGATAGAACCCACTGTTTATCTTGCACCTTGGGTTTGTATGCAAGGATGTCGTCAGCCGACTCCAAGGAAGCAGTTTCTCCAGGTACGGCGTCCGACGTCGTTTCTGGGGACGTCACGGTAGTCTCAGAGGAAGGGTTGGTATCGCCGTCTGCATCATCTATCTCGTCCGGGACCGCACTTCCACTCCAGTCACCGGCGGCCTTGACGTAGAAGCGGCATCTTCCGGTGGTATACGCGATGGGTATCACTTCGCTTTCTACGATGGACACACGATCGGGAGCAGCGCCCGAAGCGACTGCGAGGGCGATTGCTTTGGCTTCGACGGCTTTCTTCACTTCGGGAACGGGGGTGAAAGACGTGTCTTCAAACGAGTCGACCGTACCGGATATCTAGTAGCTGTGAATGAGCCATCGTTCCGAAGAGTGCTGTCACCCTCACCTGAGCGATTGCGGCGCCAACTGCATTCGCCACGTCGAAATGGGGAAACCTATGGACTTGACTGACCCCAGCGAGTTCGTCTGGCGCTAGAATAGATCCTCCGCCGACCAGATAGACGGGGATGTCTGTCGCTGACGTCTTCATCGCGTCCAAAGTGTTCTGGAGCATGGTCCTGATTGCCTTTTGGGCACCATCGACGACGGATTGATCAAGACCCGCCACGCGGGAAACGTCTCCAATGGATGCCCGTCCAGCAGCGACGGCAATGTCTGTAGCAGTAAGTGTGGTACCACTGAAAACGCGGGCTTCGGATGCGATTCTGTGACCGACCGAGTCAGGACCGACGGTTACCCGATTTGAGTGAGGATCGTGGCGGACGAGAGAGCCACCTCCGAGACCGATGCTATTAACGGTAATTGGCGAATTGAACGAGAGAAGAACGTGTCGAGTTACCTGGTGACATGAGGCATGGAGAAGTTTAGCAAGACCCCGCAGAGTTCATGCTGGGCTGCAGCTTGCCGAGGGAATCCGCTGGGCCTTTAAAACGAGGGGTGTAAAGATTAGATTGGCGTCTGTGGGATGAGTACGAACAGGAGCATTCCGATGTCCGTCTGGGGATAGCATCCGTTTATAGAAGCCGAGGAAGAAAAAGGGAAGGATGACGAACGGTTGTGCCTCCTATATCGACCACCAGGGCGGATTCCTTCGGGATGTCAGACTGGAGCGATGCCAGGAACGCAGCTCCCCTCATTGAATTTGTGGGTCCGGAAGAGCTATGTGATGATGGGCATAGGATGCCACCATATTAATGAGGACTTACAAGGTCCGAATAGGTAATTTAGCGGCCTGTGCGCAATTGAGTAAGGTGCCATCGTTGCTCGTGATGAACACAGGGCATCTTAGGTGTAAAGCACGTGCTGCTTTGTGGAAGCCTGTGACGGTCTTCTTGGCATACCTGAGAAGCGAGGCGTTGAGAATGGAGGCGTTCTCGCGTTCCAGGAGGCCGATGTGAGCCACATCTTTTGAGCACACGACGTTTAGGTGTGGTAGTTTTTCTCGCACGATGGAAGCGACGTGTTCTTCCTGTTTAAGGGTGGAATCGATGGGGGCAAAGACCGAGATGATCGCAACTGCGTGTACGTCCTTTTGGCGTGGTTTTACGTTGAGTACCGATTGTGATTTGAAGTAGACAAGGAAATACGTGCCTCTTTGGCGATCGTGTCGCAGGCAGACTCTATCTCTGTGGCGTTGACAGACGCGATTTCGCTGCCATCAATTTGGAGTCCGCCCGAAACGAGGAAACATGGGCCCTTTAGGACTGGAGCCGGATCGATGATCGGTGAGCGGGACCGTTGTGGAGGACGTACGGTTTCTCAGATCAGACGGGAACCCGACGAAGGGAGGAGTGCCGTGGGTGAAGGGACCACAGAGACGGATGACGGCTACCCGATCTAGACGAGCGCGATTCCTCTCGACGAGGGCGTTCACAAAGTGCTGTTTGGGAATGTGAGTTGCGTGCACAGGGGCATTGGTGGGTGATCATACTGTGGTACCGATGGATATTGCCTGGATATCAGTCGGATGTTGAGCTTGAGCGAGGACAGACTGAACAGCACGCTGGATGCCCTCTGTGACGTCTGGGGTCGTCGGGTGCTTGGCAGATGCGAGGACACGTCGGTTGGTGATGTCCAACAGAACGGCGTCGCTGATTTCATTAGTAAGTTAGACTACTTGACTTGACTTGACTTACGTGTTTGTTCCGCCGACGTCGACTCCGAGGCGTACGAGTGACATGACAAGCAAGTAATGGGAAATAACTTCCTAAATAGGCAACTGGGAGGGTGTTTTGTTCAAAGAGTCTCGATTGACTTGACTTTGACTTTACCGACTCTTGTTGACGACGATGACCAGCGCGTCCGACGGTCTCACCGGCGCTCTTTCTTTTTTGCCAGACCTTTCTTTGAATCATTTTGCTTCACCGTCAGAAAGAAAGTTTCATCTTCAACTTCTCCTCGACAACAAGGAAAAGCAGCTACAACAAGCCGGCGCACTCGGTCAGCGCGTCCTCTCACAGCAGATCGAGCTCGAGGAGAAGATTCGTCACCTCCAGGATCTTGATGCAGAACGTGGCGACGAAGAGGATCTAGACGCAGACGCAAGGGAGCGCTACCGCGAGCTCGTAGACAACATCAAGGCTTGGGACCTCGAAAACGCCCAGCTCTCCAACGCATTCGGTCCAAAGGTACAAATACTCTCTTCTCTTCATTTATCTCTTCATCGGTGGTCTCGTGTCTCTACTTCTTTTCCGAGCCTCGTGGCCTCCGCGTGCCCTAGCTCGGGCAGTTTTTTGTGATTCACCCGACGCTGTAGGCACACCACTGCACCACCCAGATGACGCGTCCAGCCCGCGCCACACCTTCCTAGCGCCATTTTCATTTCGTTTCCACCCTCATTTTACTTGGATTTGTCCTTGTTGCTCACTTGGTTGCATAGCGTCCCACAGACGACTCTCTATCGCCCCCATTTCCAGTCAAGGACCTTCCTCGCGATGAACCAGAACGCTCAAAGGCTTCCTCTTCTTCCGCCGCCCAGTCTCGTCGGGCAAAAAATGCTGCTCACCGTGCAGATGACGTCGGTCAGTCACTTCTCGCCGGATCACGTCCCCATCCCTCTTTCCATACTCATCTTCATCTCCGTCCCGCAGAATTCGCATTTGAAATTGGCAGCGGTTTGCTCACCGAGGTCCGACGCCTCCAGAGTCTTCTTGGAGAGCGCGACAAGGTCATTCAGGACATGAAGGAGGAAAAGGATGATCTTGAGAGGAGTATCGAATCCATTCGTACCGCCCTCCGTTCCCAAGAACAGAGTTCAGGTGTGTAGTTCACCCTCCTCACCTGGAGCCGAATTGTTGATCCATGTACCATATCCGTCAGACAAGTTCAAGGAAGAGAACTGGAACCTCGAGGTTACCCTCCAAGAACTCCGCACACAACTCTCAGACTCCCAAAGCACCGCGCAGAGATTGGAATCGGAGCACAAACGCCTCACAAAGTCGCTCAATACAGCACGCGAATCCGCAGACCAACACAAGAATGAAGCAGAGCGCACAAAGACTGCCCTTGATGATTTCAAAGCGAAACATGACACCGAATTCGCTCAGGCGCGCAAGCATGCTGCAGGCCTGCAGCGTGACAAATCCGACTTGCAGTCCACCCTAGATGCTATGAGGGCCGATATCGCCAAAGCCAACCGGAAACTCGCTCCCAAGTATGGTTCTCCCCTCACCCCGGGCACCATGGATGGCAAAGACTTTTTGACTCCGGCCGCTGACGACGACGATGTATTCTCCGCTGGAGGCGCCTCCACCAACAGGAAACGCCTGGACACCTCGGTCGTATTCCAGCCAGATTCATTCGACGACATCGCTGAGGTTTCCCCCGACCCATCCCCGTCACGTCCTTTCCACGCTTCGAATCACCCCAACAAGGAAATCGAAGCGCTTCAGCAAAGGCTCTTCCACGCAGAGAGGCAGATCAAGACACTCAAGGGCTCCCTTCACCGCGAGAAAGAGATGCGCATGGACTACAAGCGCAAACTAGAGGCTTCGCCAGGGCACGTTCACGACGAGAATGAGCCGCCAGAGATCACAGTCTTCGAGGAGGTTGACGCTTCGACCCCCGCTTCAAACGTCAAACCAAGACACAAATTGACTCCCTTCCGTGCTGGTAGAGGTCGTGGTCGGAGAGGTCGCGGCGTCGCTTCCCTCGCTGAACGATTCGAGAAAGCTGCTCGCAACTCTTCACCCAACGGAGTGGACGAAAGCCGTGCCAAGTCAACGCCCTCCCCCGTCCGATCAATCCCAGGTTCCTTTGACGACCAGCAAGGTGGCCTCGAGGAATTTGACCTCGAACCGTCTGACGACGATCACAATGAGGATGACGCGGAGCAGCGTAGTCTGCAAGTTACTCCGTTCGTTGCAGTCGCAAATCGCGCGAGCGTCGATGGAATGGACCCCGTGTTTGCAAACGTGCTCCGCAAATCAGCGTCTTACAGCTCAATACGGTCACGTACCAGTCCTCTACGTCAGTCCATTGGCGGTGGACGCGGCGGTGCTCAACGTCGTCAGCGCGGTGGTGCTGCATTCCAAGAAGCACGACCACCTTCGTTTGTCGGACAGCCGGAGCCACTTTCTGAAGCGCTTTCCGCAGAGCTGGGCGTAGGGATGACCAGTGTGATCGAAGACCACGCCTTTGATGATGAACGGGAGACCAAGGACGTTGAATGTCAGACTGACGAGGGTGGAATGTCATTAATAGTCCCCACCCTCGCGCCTGTTACAACTGAAGCCGGTGTACAGGCAGAACCTACAACGCTTCCTTCCCCTCCTGCCGTTCTTGAAACTTCCGACATGTCTTCCCAGACGGACGAGGTTGTCTCTCAACACACTGACACCGCCGTGCAGTATATGCCCACGGAAGTCGACATCCAGACCTCCCCTCCCTTCAGCCCTCCTCATCACACCGTTTTCTCCCCCACTCCACGTCGCACGACTCTCATGCAGTCCGACTTCAACCAGTCCTCTGACGATGCCAGTGGAGACCTGACCATACGGAACGATTTCGTGCCTGGCTCTCTTTCCACTCCCTCCGAGTTAGCTTATGAATCCGACTCCGACATAGATGACGGGGCCACCGAGACCGGCGCAGAGACGGAGACGGACGTGGAGGATTACCACGACGCGCGCATGAGTATTGGGATGACGACGCCTTCGGAGTCGCGCGAGGACTTCCACTCCATGTTGACGATCTCGGACAATGATTATTCCGAGAGCGACGAGGAGAGCATCAAGGTGTCGAGGATTTCGAGTCGGGCTGGTTGGTCGTCCGTGGCTTCGTTTGAGGAGCAGAGGGATATGGATATGGTGTCCGATGATGAATCGCCGAGGACACCAGTCGAGTATGACGAAAAGGGCGTTGGTGCTCTGTTTGAAGACGTCAAGATTGTGGAAGTCATCAAGGAGGTGGAGGTTGTGAAAGAGGTGATCAAGGAAGTGGAAGTCATCAAGGTGGTAGAGGTGATCAAGGAGGTACCTGTTGAGGTCTTCAGGGAGATCGAGAAGCCAGTCGAAGTGGTCAAGGAGGTCGAGGTTGAAGTCATCAAGTTCGTCGAGCAACCCAGGCCAGAGGCGAAGGAAATGTCCATTCAGACGGATACCCCACGGCCTGTCACCCCCCCTAACACTTCTGTTGTGTCCACGCCGTCCTCGGGGAAGCAGGATGTCTCGAGCTCATCCATCACACCCGTCGCCAATGCCGCGGCCCCTGGTGCACCCTTGGGTCTCTATAGAGTGGGATCGGGCGGTCAACAATTCCAATTCGTGACATCCTCCCCTCCGGCCTCGGTGCCTTCCTCGCCTGTCACTGGCATCCGAGACTCCGTCCTTGCGACGTTCAGCGCGATCCATTCTCGCATATCTCAGTCGGAGCACCGACGGTCCATCGAATCTACCATCTCTGTCGTGGCCGAGGACCCCGCGAAGCGATCCCGAACGTCGTCGAATGTGCCTTCGGTGGTTGACAAGACACGTCCACCGACGATGGCATTGCCCCCTCCTCCGCGCTTACCGCCGCCACCTAGCACCATGCCTCCACCGTCGTTTATACCCGAAAGGAGAATCCCGACGACATCCTCTGGGTCCGGGGATGTTCCTCCGCCAAGGCCGTCGTCACCCCCACCGGCAGAACTCATTCAGCGTGCGACGACCCCGACGTTTGGTGCAATGCTCTCTGTGAACAACAACAAGGGATCGTACGGCCCGAGACAGCACGGATCGAGTATGCCTCCTTCATCGATTATGCGACAGCCTCCGTCCACGAGTAGTTTCAGGTCTGCCGCAAATGCTGCTGCCCATGCGCAGAGCTCGCATCCTCCCACTGGGTTGCCATCTTGGAGCGTTCGGGAGAAGGAACGCAGGGAAATGTCAAGTACTTCTCTCACTTCAGACCGAAGCGCGCTCTCTCCGCGGTCGTCGATGTCGTCGGATCACAATCCGTTCGTGAACCGCGGGCACACCCAAGGCCCGTCTTCCACCCTTTCTGCCCAGGTTATAGATCAGAACGGCGGAGTGACGGATGCCACTGTCATTCATGCTATCACTCAGACGATGATCGGGGAGTTCCTATACAAGTATACAAGGCGCACGATTGGGAAGGGACACGGAGAGAGGCGCCACAAGCGATTCTTTTGGGTACATCCCTACACCAAGACGTTGTACTGGAGTTCCGCCGATCCCGGCTCGTCGAACGTATCAGAGTCGAGCGCCAAGAGTGGTAAGCCCGTTTTCGCGTGCGGCGTGATGCGGCTTGGCTAGGATGAAACTGACGTGTTCCGTTCGCAGCTTACATCGAAGGCGTCCGTTCCGTTTTGGATCCCAACCCCATGCCACCTGGGTTGTACCAATATAGCGTGGTGATCTCGACGGCCCAGAGGGAAATGAAAATCACTGCACCTACGAAGGAGCGCCACGATATTTGGCTAAATGTGGGCTATCTCTACTTTGGCTCCGCGTACGAGACCTCGCTGATGGATACCTTTTTCAGGCCCTCAAATACCTTTTGGCTCGTCCCAATCCAAACTTGATAGCGTCCCCGAACTTCAAAGAGAACGGTGCGGCGGCTCCGACGAGTCCCATGTCACACAGCGCCGACTTCACGGACGACGACCACCGCCAAATAGTCGATTCGAGTCCTCAAAGCCAGCGAAGTGGTCGAAGCAGTCACCACGGTAGCGGGCTGAACACCACGCCTCGAGGCACGATGAGTCGTTCGCAGCTTTCCGTCAGGGGTTCTGTTGGCAAGCGCGCCGGAACGCCGGCGGCGGAATATCTTCGATGGGCCGCCCCCGAGAGCCCGTATAGCCCCACCCGGTCGTTTGAACAAGTGTTGTCGGGGAACGGGCAGGAGGACGAAGAGCTCGATTTTGAGCTGCACGGCGAATCGCGGTCCGATGATGGCTTTGAAGGTCTCGAGAACGTGCGCGCGTGCTGTGATGGACGGCATACGGTCGGTCATTCGGAGCACCAGCACCAGCATCGTAACCCGCATCATGAGCATCTTGATGTCAATGCGCCTGCACGGCCTGCCTCACCAGCCTGGTCGCTCCGCTCGCGCACGGGGAGCACACACTCTCACGACACCACCGGTGGGTTGTTCTCGTGGGGTCGGGGAGACGATGGAAAACTTCGGTTTGGCTCGAGGCGATCTGCCAAGACGGTCAACACAGTCAATTCGGTCAGCACGGTCAACACCAGCGGGGATCGATGATAGACGATCACCCCACTCCTTCACACACGCTTTCGTCATATCAGAGGTCCGGTTGCTTGTACTCATTTTTGTGACACTGGCTCGGGGGTTTCATCTTCTTTTTTTCTCCTAGTCTCACTCTCACTCTCTCTCTTTTATAGTTGCAACTCTCGTTCGAGTCACCCTACGTTCCTTTAGTAATCCCTGCTATCGATTTGGATCATACACCATACCACGTTTCCCCCCTTTCGGAAGTGTAGCGCTTTGTTCTCTCAACCTTTTTTTTTTTTTCTGAAATCTGGTCTCGGTTACCCTACAAACTTACCACACTCTTTTCTATTCTTTTTCTTTTTTACTATGCAATACTGGGATACAATTAGCCCACGTCTAACTCTTTCGTTCATTATGTAGGATTTACCTTTATTCTCTTTTCTCAAGAATGCTATCCATTCATCCAAGTGCCTGACGTGTGACAAGAAAGGAGGGCAGGATCTGGATGAAGTCCAGGGAAGCCCGCGCGCGTGGAGTGAAGTCTTGAGGTTGCCCTAACCGTGCGCATAAAAAGTCTTACAGTCCCAAGTGCCATGCAACTCGATCGGTAGTTGCAGGTGCGTGAGCGGGAGGACTAGTACCTGAAGCTTGAAGTTTCGACAGCCTTCGAGTGGTTCGTGATGATGATGATTCCAGCTTTCCCGTTACATGTAGCAAGTACTTATAATGGTCGTACATGCCACTGCTTACACACGATAGCCCTTTGGGATCGACAAGATGGTAGGGTCCTGTTTCAATCACATCTTGTCAGTGCTAGATGACAGCTGGAAACATGATGAGCCTGAGGGCATCACCATCAAGGGTGAAATAGTAACTTTCAGCACCAGTGAGCAAGACAGTGTCATGATGTGATCAGATCCTGAAGCATTGCTTTGGCAACCACTGGAAAAATATCCCTCGATGGGATTTCAAGGGCATGGATTCATTCATCACAGGTGATTTCTTGCTTGTAGTAGAGGTTGCCCACACGGTGTCCCGGTGGACATCATGTTTCAGGGACGGGTAAGAGCGAACGAGAAGGTATACAATCATGTTATGATCCAAACGGATATTCAGTATCAGCGCGACGAAGAGCCTGACATACGACAAGAAAGGAGGCTGGTATGTTATGAAAAAATAATTAATCCGGATGCAGTCAAAGGAAGCGCGCGCCACGGTGTGTAGTGCGGCCGTGCACATAAAGTCTCACAGTTAAGTGATCACTAATCAGAGTTCGGATCAGCATCAAGGAAGCCAATGTGTACGCATGCGTACGAAGTCCAGGTTCAGCCTGCAGGGGCGCACGCACGATCACACGACGATCTCGTCAACCTTGGAACGATGGATGCAAAACCCCTGCCGTCGTTCATCGTCAACACACACGCACGATGAAACAAAAAAATGATTGCATGACTCACCGGCGTCACCCACGCCTTGCATCCACAACACACACCCGCCCAATCATAGTTACCGATCTTGGCACCGCATTTCTTGTTGGGGCACACGATTTTGCCGGCCAGCTCTCCGCTATCGAGCATCGGCTCCATCCATTTCATCTATATAACGGGGTAGAATAGAGCGTGCTTCAGCACAGTTTCTTCCAAAGAGAGAGAGAAAAAGAGAGAAAAAGAGCCCGCGTTCGTTCTCCGACTCGTAGTACGCACCGGCTCCACAAAGTATCCTGAACATTTCGGGTTCACCAGTATCGGAGGGCTCAGGGCGGCATTGGGAGACCCGTTCAGCCCCGTCATACCCAAACCTAAGCGCAGCGCGGCGAGTTTAGCGTTGGACGAGAGCTGAGTGGCAAGATCGGTGCCGCTCGCGTGCGGCGATGGCGTTCTCACCACAGAGAGAGCAGGCGGTGAGGGGGCACGCTTAGCCTCGGTGGTATCCGGTGGTGGCGATGACGACGAACTATCCGTCACCATCAGCTCCTGCGATGACTCGGCCGAGGGGTCGACAGCCATGCTCTCCTCGAGCGCATGGGATAGATCACGCCCAATGCCCTCCATCGAGCGCAAGGAAGACCGACGAATGTTGCTCCCTGACGGACGGCGTGAAGGCGGGTTGAGCGCCGTCAGATCAGCGGTGCTGCTCGACCCGAGGGACGCAGCGGTGGCCTTTTCCGCGTCCGACCCGGACTCGTCAGCGTCGTCTTCAGTATCGAGAGCAGACATGGAGAGGGACTCGAGCAATCCGCGGCCGCCGAGTGCGGCGAGGATGGCGGGGCGTCCTTCGATAGCCCCGTTGGACGTCGAGCTGAGTCGCGAGCGCGGTTGGTTCGTCGACGGGCGGCGAGAGATGGTTACATTCAAACTGTTGGATGGACGTCGGGAAAGCGAGACGAGAGATTCGGCAGCAGAAGCACGGCGGGACGAAGCGAGCGATAAGGAGGGGAGAGCTGGCGTCGGCGGACCGAGTTGGCCGTGATCGAGCATGTGCTCACGCGTTGCGAGTTCCTGCCTGGACAAGCAAGCGTGGACGGGTTTAGCATGTGATCCCGTGCATCGAGGCGGGTGGGGGACGCATGATATACCTGCACATTTTGCATCGTATTCGTCTGCTGGGGATGATGACAGGGGAATTCGGTGCCGAATCAGAGGGCGAATATGGATGTCTGGCAAACATGTCGTCTTCCGGAAATGAGCCATCACCATCTAAAATAATCAGATCAAGACACGCCTGCGCCAGGGGGAAAACAATCGCTCACTCATGACTTCTTCGACAGTTCGCTCCATATAAAACATCCGAACGGGCTTGGATTTACGAGTGATTTTGTAGGATGCTTGATGGAATATCTCGAGTTGCTGCATGAAACCTTCGTTGGGACTAGATTCATGTGAGCGTGGAGAATGCGATTCGAGACCGTCGTGAGCTCACTCCGTGTGCGGGCGCACGGCCCTGATCATGTCGAGTGCAGCAGATGCATCCAGTTTGCGCGAGTACATCAAGTAGGCTGCGACGATAGTTGCGCTTCGGCCTACCAGCGATTCGTCTCCCAGTACATCGAGGACGCTGATCTGGGCAACTCACTTATGCCGGCCTGACAGTGAACGAGGACGCCGCGACCCTTGTTGAGCTCTTTCTGGATGAAAGATATCGAAGGCAAAAAATGGACGAGCACGTCTTCTTCTGTGCTGTCATCGATTTTGATTTGGTACTTGTTGAACGTCTAGAGAGGGAGTGGAACTTAGTCACCACGCGTTGGATCTGGAAACAGAAGGTCAGCGCACCGCGTGGATGGTTATCTTTCCCCGCATGGCCGTCACCACACTAAAAATATTCTTGGCCTTGAGGGCCACTACGTCGAGGGCGCTTGCAAGGTCGCCGATCCATAGATTTGGAACTATCTCGTCCATCCTGAGTACGTCGACACTGGTCGTAAATGGAGCGAACGGTTGAAAGTCGCTACTAGGCCTGGCGTAGACAAGGAAGCACTGCCAGTGATCGGATGCATCAGACTTCGAGCTCCGAGTTCGCCCGCGACAATCATTGATACAACAGTGATAGCAAACAAAAAAAAGGGTACAAAAGCTATTGTACATGCAAGTAATTATATCTTCAATCTTTAAATTCCGCTTCCTAACGGCAGATATCGGCTAGGTTTAAAAACCTTGATCAATCTTGCCAGCACCAACTTGCTTTTCGGCAGAGCGAGCCTGGCAACTGGTAGCCCGAGTGAGCGCATCGCCTATGACGTCAATATCAGTGGATGTCACAGGCACTGATTGTCTGCGCGGTTGACTCACCACGGGTGATGCGGGCAAGGAATGCGAGAAGCGAGACCGTGGTTCTTCACTCGACTCGGGAGAGACACAGCGATCGTCCTCCTCACTCTCAGACTCGGAATGATATGGGAGGATGGTCAACGTTAGTGAGGGCGCGGCGCGCTGTAGTGCGGGCTTCTCCTGAGGTATGCTCGCGCCTTCGGCAGCCAAGAATGTGCACTGCTGCTTCTCACTTCCAGCCTTTCGTTGCGTGAACTGGTATTATGCATGTTCAGTGCCGGAAAGAAGGCGAGTAAGGGAGAATGAACTTACCTGCCAGATGTGCTTGTTGGGACAGTAATTCGACCATGGCCGCATGACGAGCTACAACGAAGAGAAATGCAGGTGGTCCGTGTCGTACACTCTAGAATATATAGTCCAGGATGATGGGATCATTTGTTGCAATTAAGGCCTGTTAAGCGAACAAGGTAGATCAAGGCAGTAGAGTTCCGTGGTCTCTTAACATGCCGACTTGTTGATCAAAAGGCCAGTCGGCCTTGCTTTGAAGACCAAATGTAGCCATGCTGGAAATCGAGATCTAGGTGCTGTACCTTCCCATCCTGTCGTATGATTCCTTTACTGTAAGAAACAAGTTTGGACATGAGAAAAATTTGATGCAGTCACTGGAGTTGCGTGTTCAACCAGCTCACTCGAGGCAAATCAACTGTCACCGTGACGACAACAGCGGCCGGGCGGACCCATTAAATGCCCATAATTGCACATTGGCCATGAAAACATAGATAGACGGAGATATCCGCGATTCCGCGGGGTAGCGGTCATACGAAACTTGCTGCGACTTGTGATGGGCGAGGGACGAGCACATCAGCAGGCTGTATAAGGAATTTAAGATAATAAGACAGTCTCACCGTCTCAGTGTATATACGTCGTCATCGTCTTGCAATTCGGATGATTCGTGAGGCTTTCCACAGAAGCGCAATTGGTGCGAGAAGACCGACAATCAAATTGTTTCACAGAATTGGCAACCAGAGTGTACTCGTGGGGCTGTGGTATTTCAACCATGGAATAGTCTCCTGCACTGAAAAATTACATGTAATTCGATGTTGCGTCCAGATTCGTGCAACTGGAGCACCATAATGGCGTGTTCAATGGGAAAAGTGGAGTCGTTACAATGATGTTCATGCGCGGCCGCAGAGAGGAGTCGGCATTCTTGAAGGCAGTCTGCGTCCTTAGTGACAGGGCAAAGTGGGAAGAGCACGGAGACTTGGAATTTGATCAAAAGTGACTGAACAGGACGAGGAAGAACGGACGAGACCACGCACAAATAATGACAAATAACCCCTGACATCATGCCGGCCCATCAGCAATTCTTGCTGTGGGCGTGTAAGTAGGCGCTGTGTGCAAAACGTACATAGTAGTAAATTGATTGTGTCAGCAACGAAATCGAGTCGTGACTCTTTCATTGGATTCTTGAGAAGTCCCCTAGTAGGCTATTCTCAAACTTGACGACAGTCCAATATAAGGCAGTGGATCACAAAGCGCCCCCCAAACAAGGTGCCCAGCCGGCAACGCCGGCCCTTGTCAGAAATGTGCACAGCAACTCTGAAACTGGCCGCCTTCAATATAAACCCGCTGCTGAAGAACACCCGTCACTCAGAACTTGCCCACTGTTCACTTCCCACTCATGAATCAACTTGACAACCAATCCTCTAGCTCGTCCTTTCTTCTCCAACCACCACCTCAAGGACAACAGAGATTGCGCGACTCGGATTCGCATTCTACCGATGAATGCGAACATCTCTTTGTAACACGTGCGTAGTAATCTTGCTGGCATACTGGAGACATCGCAAACACACCTGTTCAGTCATACGTGCCACCAATGTTGCATCTGGCCTCCGTCGCATGCCAGCAGGCTTCCATGTCATTGTGGAAGTCGACGGAAGGACCATACAAACATCCAACAAACCCGTGTCGACAGCAAAGGATGCCGTAGAATGGGATGAAGAAATCCTCTTGTGCGTCATCCCTTGCCGAATCTCTGCTCCTTTCATTCAATAGCTGCCAAAGGCCATCAAATCAATCATCTTCTATCTCTTTCAGTGTCTACGCATCTTTCGAGCTTGGACCGAGGCTAGGAAACGGAGAATTGCTCCGTCGATTCAACAGTACCGTAGGAAAAGTGTTCCATCATCAGAATGAACACCTTCAGTGTGAGCAACTTCTTTGTCTACCACACTGTTGACATTGACATCCCCTCGTAGTCACCGACTTTACAGCGCAGAAGGATGATATATTACCGTCGTGTTCGTCCCTTTGCATCATCATGGAGCAACGCATCTGTGGCACGAATAAATCATGTCCCAAACTCGACGTAAGCAGATTTTTCATGGCGCTGTAGTCATTTTCTGAACTAATGGCAACAGCTACCGGAGTCACGCGAAATGAATGCGTTGGAACAGCTGACTGACGAAGGACATCGTGCTCTCCTCCGTTACCGCCAGCGGCAGGACCAAATGGATCTAGACTCAGCCGTCCAGATTTTCCAGCGTGTTCAGGAGATTTGCCCAATAGATGACCTCAATCGCTCAGCCGTTCTGTTCAATTTGGCCAGTGCCAAGTTCATCGACTGCCAGGTCAACAATCGCCTAGATGTGCCAATTGGATTGTATCGGGATGCTCTACGACTTCGGAGCACAAATCATCCGGATCATTGCACAACGGTACTGGAACTTGGTCTTGCGCTACTTGCGCGCTTCCAGAGGCGAGGGTTCGAGTTCGACAGGGAAGAGGCAAAGAATTTACTGGCAGGAGTGATAGAGGTCTCGGCGGCAGAAAGTTATGCACACCGAGCAGGGCTGTTCGCATTGGAAATGGCCAAGGTTTCAGCATCGGTGGAGGCAGGAGACGGTAGATCGTCACCGGTGGAGCAAGCAAACGGCGACGATGTCATACAGAGGGCGCGTGACCGGCTACAGAACATGTCATATCGGAATCCTGACCGACCTACGCTCATCTTCGGCCTTGGGACACTGTTATCTCAGCGGTTCGCACGCAATGGGGTGCTTGGTGATATACACGAGGCAATTTGGATGTTCGAGTCTGCCGTGGATCTTTGGCGAGGCTATCCTGACATGCAGTTCCCGCTGAACAACCTCGGGATCTCATTATTGAGTCGCTTTGAGCGTCTCGGGGACCTTGCGGATCTAAACAGGTCGATCTCGATGTTTGAGGAGGCTGTCTGTCTGACACCCGATGGCCATCCACACAAGCCAGGTCGGTTGACCAACCTCGGGAACTCATTATTTCGTCGCTTTGGGCGTCTCGGGGACCTCGCGGATCTAAACAGGTCGATCTCGATGAAAGAGGAGGCTGTCTGTCTGTCGCTCAACGGTCATCCAGACAAGCCAGTTTGCTTGAACAACCTCGGGAGCTCATTATTTCGTCGTTTTGAGCGTCTCGGGGACCTTGCAGATCTAAACAGGTCGATCTCGATGTTGGAGGAGGCTGTCTGTCTGTCATCGGACGGCCATCCAGACAAGCCGACGTGCTTGAACAACCTCGGGAACTCGTTATGTCGTCGCTTTGAGCGTCTCGGGGACCTCCCGGATCTAAACACGTCGATCTCGATGTTTGAGGAGGCTGTCTGTCTGTCACCCGACGGCCATCCAGACAAGCCAGGTCGGTTGAACAACCTCGGGAACTCATTATTGAGTCGCTTTGGGCGTATCGGGGACCTCGCGGATCTAAACAGGTCGATCTCGATGTTTGAGGAGGCTGTCTGTCTATCACCCGACGGTCATCCACACAATCGAGCTTGCTTGAACAACCTGGGGAACTCATTAGGTCGTCGCTTTGAGCGTCTCGGGGACCTTGCGGACCTAAACAGGTCGATCTCGACGAAAGAGGAGGCTGTCTGTCTGACACCCGACAGCCATCCAGACAAGCCATCTTGCTTGAACAACCTCGGGAACTCATTATTGATTCGCTTTGCACGTCTCGGGGACCTTGCGGATCTAAACAGGTCATTCTCGATATCTGAGGAGGCTGTCTGTCTGTCATCTGACCGCCATACAGACAAGCCAGGTTGGTTGAACAACCTCGGGATCTCATTATTGAGTCGCTTTGGGCGTCTCGGGAACCTTGCGGATCTAAACAGGTCGATCTCGATGTTTGAGGAGGCTATCTGTCTGTCACCCGACGGCCATCCAGACAAGCCAGGTCAGTTGAACAACCTCGGGAACTCATTATGTTGTCGCTTTGAGCATCTCGGGGACCTCGTGGATCTAAACAGGTCAATCTTCATGTCTGAGGAGGCTGTCTGTCTGACACCTGACGGCCATCCAGACAAGCCAGGTCGGTTGAACAACCTCGGGAACTCATTATGTCGTCGCTTTGAGCGTCTCGGGGACCTTGCGGATCTAAACAGGTCGATCTCGACGAAAGAGGAGGCTGTCTGTCTGACACCCGATAGCCATCCAGACAAGCCAGCTTGCTTGAACGACCTCGGGAACTCATTATGTCGTCGCTTTGAGCGTCTCGGGGACCTTGCAGATCTAAACAGGTCGATCTCGATGTTTGAGGAGGCTATCTGTCTGTCACCCGACGGCCATCCAGACAAGCCATGTCGGTTGAACAACCTCGGGAACTCATTATGTCGTCGCTTTGAGCGTCTCGGGGACCTCGCGGATCTAAACAGGTCCATTTCCATGAAGGAGGAGGCAATAAACTTCACTCCCGATGGCCACCCCCACAAACCAACCTCATTGATTGGCCTTGGGCAGGCATTCACCATCCGTTTTACGCACTTTCATGATTCTTCTGATATCTCTGCTGCTGCTCTCAATTTTTCAATTGCGACTCGTGCTCCCATCGGTCCTGCTTCCGCACGCTATGTTGCCTCTCGCAACTGGATTTCCTCTGCGCAACTTCAAGGAGATACCACGGCTCTCCTTGATGCATGTGCTTCTGCTCTCGACTTTCTTCCACAGTTGGCATGGCTCGGGCTCCCAGTCACCGAGCGTCATCGTCTACTCGTTCAAGCAGCTCATGTCACACGTGACTCAGTTGCCGCCGCTCTTGAAGCTGGTCATCCTGAACTAGCTGTCGAGTGGCTTGAGCAAGGGCGTTCCATTGTCTGGACTCAGTTCCTACAGCTTCGTACTCCAGTTGATGACCTGGCTCACGACCATCCTGCCCTTGCTTGTCAGTTCCGGCAAATCTCGCAGGAACTAGAACATGCTACTAGCATTCGGGACAATGTAAAATTCTCCCAGCCAGCACATATTTCAGTCGCTGACACTCGATTGCTCGAGAAAGACATCCAAAGACATCATGATCTTGCACTTCGACGGGAGAATCTCCTCCTTCAGATACAGTCCCTGCCAGGTTTTGACCGATTCTTGCTTCCGGAGACGATCAAGCAACTTTCTGCCTTGGCCATCTTCGGACCAGTTGTTTACCTCACAGCCAACAAAGAAAGATGTGATGCACTGATTGCTATGGCTGAGTTGGAGAGTGTCATCCATGTACCCCTCCCTGGAATTTGCTATGTTCGTATGGAAGCCCTGCGAATAACGCTCCGCGCGATGCTCCAAGGGGATCGGCTCGTTTTCTCCCGCGATGCCCTGTATGAACTCATCCCCTCTGAAGATATAGACCTCTCGAACAAATTTCTTGACTTGTTGCTGGATGAAAATTTCACTGATGGTCGTGAAGGGGAAGCGCAACCGACAATGTCACAACGATATACTCCAAACGAGTTGTACCAGTTCATTCTGAAACTCCTTTGGAATGAGGCTGTAAACCCAGTTCTTCATGCACTCGGCTTTTCAGTAAGTCGTTGATCTAAAGTCTCAATGTCGATCTATTCTGACTCCAGATTAGAGTCCGCCATCTGGCACTGACAAAATGACCCGTATTTTCTGGTGTCCGACTGGTCCTTTTTCCTTTTTACCCATACACGCTGCCGGCCTTTATCACACAGCCGAGCCGGGCACAAAACTTTCTGATTTCGTTATATCTTCCTATTTGCCGACTTTGACTTCGCTTGCATCGTCACCTCAGAACACCTTGGATGACTCTTCTTCCAAACTTCGCCTCCTTGTCGTCCCTCAACCACCGACAGACGGACTCCATAAACTGTCTGGGGTGAAGCACGAGATCGATTCCATCACAGAATTATGCAAGAAATCCTGTCTGGTAACCCTCCAGAACTCTGATGGCACTGTTGAGGACGTCACGGAGAAGTTGAAGAATACTGACTGGGTCCATTTTGCATGTCACGGAACACAAGATCCCGAGAAACCGCTCGATAGTGGGCTATGCCTCGCCAACCATCATCGGTTGAAGCTCTCGGACATTATGCAGTTATCGCGCCCGCAAGGTGGACTTGCGTTCCTTTCTGCCTGTCAGACTGCCCAAGGAGACGCGTCGTTGTCGGAAGAATCCGTTCATCTTGCAGCTGGGATGCTCCTTGCCGGGTATGGTAGTGTCATCGGGACGATGTGGTCGATAATGGACCGGGACGCACCAAAGGTGGCGAGGGACGTGTACGAGCACCTCTTTCGAGATGCTAGCCGGGCTCCCGATAGTACGGAGGCGGCAGTAGCATTGCACCGCGCCGTTCAGAGACTTCGCAACTCTGGCGCTCCTTTTACTTCTTGGGTTCCTTTCATTCACTTTGGTAGATGATCCTTGGTCGAAAACGACTATTTCAGCACGTCTTTTCCCCCCTATGCTACTCTTTACTTGTACGTTTACCGAACGAGCATGTTTATATACGGAGCAATATTTGTAAGTAACGTGACGGGAGGGGATGGGAGACGATCTTCGACCTTGGCGAGTGCGAGCTAGCAGTATTCGCTGGGGCTTGGGGTTGCGTTTCCATCTCAGGCTGGGATCCCGTCAAGACTGGCGTGAATATGTCAGCCGCCGATCGGTGAGGAGTGGGAGGTAGTCCGTGTCGACGTTTGCCAAAATAGTTTTCCCGACGCTGGGCGAATCCAAACTCAGCTTTCCTGATCTGAGAATTTTCGCAGGCTCGAAACTTTACCTGGTCTAACGGTCCTGAAGGCCTGAGGCCTGATCCAGGAAATGGGGCGCAAGTTGCAACAAACGAGTCCGACTGGCAGCTCAGGCGGCCTCTCCCTCGCAGACTGACTCACCCGAGACTCCCAACTAGCGTCATGAATCACACGATGAACACTTTCTTATAGAGTCCTCGGTACGCGACCCCGAATGAGCAGAGAAGCGTCGAAGTTATTTATCGGCGACCCGTTTGGGGGGCTGGCTGCGCGACATCATCCAGCGCAACATTGTCATGGCCTACATCTGGGATCGTCCGGCTTCGTGTCAGACGGCTCGTTCCAGCTCCCGGACAACTTTGACTCCCACATGATCGTGAATAAGTATGGCCAGGAACACTATGCTGATGTACCTGCACGTATGTATAGGCACACGTTGAATCTGGTGGAGTATAATCAGGGGATCATGTACTCGTTGCCGTATATTGCAGGGAGCGCAGCGGATGGCCAAATGTGTGTTCGTTTTTTTAAATTCTTTTTTGTAGTTATTTCGTTCTTATTTTCCATTTTTTCTAGAACGAGCGCTAGCACCCAGCCACTGGAGCTACTCCATTCGTGCTACACGGCGCGATTCGTGTAGTTTTCGGGCAATCGTTGCTTGTCGACATCATCTCTTCCGTGCAAGGGCGCTGGGAGGGAGTATGACGGTGAAACCAACCGGTCGTGTACGAGATATCGATACACCCAGGCCATCTTTCTCAACTTCAACCAAATGAGTACGCGCGGTCGACATGCATAAGACAATTGCACAAGTGGCTCGGTGATGTTAATTGTGATATCAACAAGAATACACGAATGCGGAGCATCGCATCCGTCGTTTTCCGATTGCGAACGATCCAGAGTTCGCGTTACAAGCCTATTGGTTTGCAAACGCGACACAAGCTCTCCTCGGAGCCGGAGCCGACATATAGATTGCTCGTGAGTATTACGATCGTCAAGTTCTACACACCATCAAGAATGCTCCCGATTAGATCCGGCTTGTAGGTCTATAGGTGTGTTCTAATTCATCATCATTCTCAGACACGTTTCTTAAAACTCCTCACCCATACCTGTTTGATGACCCGAATGTGATTGAAACATCGCCAGTCTGCTCCGGTTGTATCCTAGACGCGATGCATCCTGAAGCATTTAAGTCAAGCACACGTACTTGATCATATTTTAGCTTCTCTCTGCCACTCAATGCTCTTCAAGGTGATTACAACCATGGTTGTTACACTGGCTGTTTTGGCCGCCCCAATGCTTGATCTTAGGGGGGACAGTAATGGCATGGCCATACCACTCACGAAACACTCTTCCTTATCGAATCCCAACAAATGCATTGATACAGACGCGCTCAAATCTCATGTTGCGTCACATAACGCGTATATCGTCCTGTTGATGTCCTCAGGCATCGTTTCTGCTCACACGTTCTTTTAGTAGAATATTTTGTGGCGTGGAACGTTTCGAAAGGAACGCGGGAATGCCACATCCCTCTGCTGTGAAACGTGACGGGTCCCCACAGGGTAGTGGAGCTGGTGTTGATTTGACAAACTACGAGAATTTGATGTGGTATGGGACCATTTCGATTGGCACTCCTCCCAAATCCTTCACTGGTAAGTTTTTCCGTGCATCCGTGACACGTATTTAATCTAGTCGCCACTTTAGTCATGTTGGACACCGGTTGTAGGTAAGTTTTTTCCGTCAGTGTCATCCACTCTCTTTTCTTACTCGTTCCAGCGACTTTTTTGTTCCAGCGTCAAGTGGTGACCAGAACTGTAGAAGCCACCCTAACCTCTGGGATCCTGCTTCGTCTCAAACCTCAAACGCCCTGGATCAAAGTTTTTTGCTGGAATTTGTGGATGGTGCGATTGCCAAAGGTGAACAATACACGGACAATGTAACCATTGCTGGTTTCACCGTACGTTTTTACTGTTCGCGAACGTGATTATTTCTAAATTCTGATTGATGAGTTAGGCAGACATTCAGACCATCGGTGCTGCAACAACATACTCTTCTGAGTTTGCAATATCTGAGTTTGCTTCGGATGGTGTATTAGGATTGGCTTTTCCGTCCCTCTCAGATTCACAGAGCCCTTTGTTTCACACACTCTTCAGTGAAGGAAAGATGCCTCAGCCGGTTTTTTCACTCAAGCTCGCCGCCTCTGGAGGCGAGCTTTACATCGGTGGAACGAATAAGGCACTTTACATTGATAACAGCCTCGCTTTTACTCCTGTTACAAAATCGGTGAGCGTAAACGCCAGGTGGTAATGGATGCATACTTAGATTGCCCTTTCAGGGTCTCTGGGAACTGAAGATAGACAACATTAAAATCAATGGTGAGATATTTCTGACAGATGTACCCGCCATCATCGACACTGGTTCCAACTTCATTGTCGGTAATCCGTCGCGAGTTTTGGCGCTGCACCAGGCGTATGGCGGTAAGGCTGACGGGGATAATTTCTACACCTGTGAGTTTTGATCGAATTTGGTGCTTCAAACTTTTGACTGACTTTGTGTAGTCCCATGCAGTTCTTTTCCCTCGGTGACTTTTACCATCGGTGGAAAGCCGTTTTTAATCCCTGCCCATGTCCTCGATCAAGGTCGGATCGAGTCTGGCTCGCGTGATTGCTCCAGTGGGATCATATCTTTTGAGACGGGTCATGGTGAGATTCTCCTATTTCCTCATCCATTTTCAGATCCATGTTGACCGCTGAACCCGACCAGATTCCTGGACGATCGGGACCATTTTCCTGCAGCAGTTCTATACGGTGTTCGACTTTGGCAGCGAGTCACCAAGAGTTGGATTCGCAAACTTGCTAGAACGCCGATAAAATGTTGACGAAATCATATCTCGAATAGTTTCTCTCGAGTGTGCATTTAGGACACGCTATCTGGAGACTGGACGGTTGTCTGGCGACACAGATCTCTCTGGGTGGGTCAAACCGCGTCGTGATAAATTATCCCACATGTATCCCGCCTGTATACTACATCCACAATGATCAAATGAGTTTACCTAGTGCTAACAAGTCTTTCCTTTGAGAAGATAACGTCATGTGACTCGTGAACTCACGTGCTCGGAGAGTACGCGACACTGCCACAAATGAGTTTCCCCGAACGGCGGTGACATGGCTCAGGCTGGTGTGCCCGCCATCTGCGTCACGACTCGCAGCGCTTGGAAGACTCAGCTCCTCACAACTCCGGCCGGACACGACCCCGACACGCCCGCCCCTCCCTCCCCTCCCGACTCCCTCTCCGCTCCCGACAGCCCCCTCACCAACCCTTCCTCCGACTTCGACTTCCCCTCACCTACCCGTGCCACCTCCCTTTCCGCTTCCTCTTCCTCAAAGAGACAACGCGCGCCCACCCCCACCGATGTCCCCAAGGTCGTCCGCCGCCCCCGCAAGATCAAGAAACGAGCCAGCGCAAGCGCGTACACCTCCAGATCATCCTCGGCTTGTGACAGCAGACAGCTGAGCGTCGCCCTGGACGACTCTATCTATCGTTCAGACAGATCTCGCTCCACGTCGGTCTTCCCATCCCCTGTCAATCTGCCCGCGAGGGAATGGTGGTCTACCGAGGACGGCTCCCCTGGCGAGGGCTTCGTTAGTGCAGAAGACGTCTTGCGGAGGCTCGCAAAATCGTACAAAAGCTGTGAGTGCTTTATTGGTGGTCCGCACAGCTAGACGTGCTCATGCCGCACGCAAGACTTTAGCAATCCCGACGATCCGGAGGACATGTCGTTTCAAGTCGAGAGCTTTCCCGTTGCTGATTTAGAGTATCCTAATAGTCATGCTAATGAAAAGTGCGTCTTCCTTTCCCTTCCCTCTCCACTCTCCACCTTCGGTTCTCATGTCCTCGCCACGCCGTAGATTTATGTTATTGGTTCCAAAGGACAAGGATCATTATAATCCCATCATGTGCTTGGAACAGTCGTTACATACTAT
>JBBPPC010000060.1:0-60932 GCA_038091775.1 Leccinum olivaceopallidum | reverse complement strand
TGCCACGTATAAAATGTTGTAGTGACTCTGCAAAGACGCCCATCAGTTCCAGCGTACTTCAAGACAACACATGATACGTTCTGTTTAGAGCCAAATTACGCAGCGTGCACGCGGGTCCCATCATCCCCGAGGCTGGCCGAGGTAGCATGTTGAGCGCGTCGAGCAATCGACTTTCTGTGAGCTCGGTGGGGTGCGCGCGACTATCGCTGGCGGAAGATGGCAACAGGGAAGATAGACTTGGCACCGAAGGCTGGATAGGCTGGTACTTCTCCGGGAGAACCAACTCGAAGATTTTCTTAATGTAAGGTTCAATTATCTTCGCTGCGTCCGCTGCAGTTACAAAACATTAGTGGAAGTTCTCGGCAAGATGATGGCGGCGATGCTTACGCATCTGAGCTAATGTAGTCAGTATCGTCACCCCTGTCTTCTGGATCCTCCAATCAGGGTTCTGTAGGAATTCTAAACTCTTTGCGACATGCGCCTGAATATCGGTATGAATATCGACGGGTCGTCTATAATTTTTTAGCCATGACGGACCATTATCATCATCCCTAGACGTACTAGAGTTCTTGTCTTGTCCTTGTAAAAGAATCCAGAGAGGATGTTCTTTAGTCGGAACTTCCCTGCTTTCCTTCCTAGCACCTCCATCAAGTCGTGCTTCATTACGCCTTCACGCAACACGTCTGGCTCAGGTAAATCAGCACATTGAGCAATATCAGTGATAGAGCATTACTGTGTTGCATAAAATGTATAAAAATTGTAAGCCCTTCAACTTGACCAATAGCATCGTCGAAATTGTCCAACCGCAGCATGCTAACAATGTGTTTCGGAAGGAGTGCATTTTTCTCGATGGGGTCTTTCACGTCAGCTAATATGACCTTGAGTAACGGAGCCCAAATGACAACATCTCACTCACGGTGTTCCTTCAAACAAGTAGCCAAAGTGTATGCGGCGAGTAGTGCACTACCTTTGTGTCGCAATTAATCAACGAATATACCAACCAGGTTAATCTCGTGGAGATAGGTCCGGAAGACGGGAGCTGATGAACGGTCAGTGCATACTCGTCGTTGTTCAAATTAGTCTTACTCTCGCATAGCCGCAGGAGCGTCATCGTCATGGTGGTACGCACTCGAGGACTCCCTTTCTGAGTGGCCTTTGTCAATTTTCTGATAGTTTTTTTGTGTTCTTCATCCAGTCGCTCGGCATCTGATACAATGTATGTGACAACTATAGTGAGAGATAGTCCAAAGGAATTTCACTCACTGAGTCCAAAAGCTAGCCCAGGATCTGTGCCGCCACTTTCTTGGCTGAAAACTGTGTATGTTGAAATTCGTGCGAAACAAGGCGCTAGCGATATTCGCTCGAACTAGAGCGTCGCGAAAAGATGGGTGTTCTAAAACGAAGATTCAAAAAACGAAACACAAGTTCAAAAAATACACGGCCTACGTACGTTGCTCTTTAGGACCGTGAACGGCAAATCATATTTGGACGGCAAGAGGGCCGATTATCCTGTCACGCTTCTTCGTCAGTTCGTTGATCCTAGGCTTAGCATAAGGGCCTGGCTGTTCGTTATGGTATAAGCGGCTCGTCAGCAAAGCGTGGGGATACCAACCTTCCCCAGCCGTCTCGTGACTCAGGGGTCGCGCATGAACACCTGAGTATCCAAACTTTGCTTGGATTGGACTACTCTCGCGCAGATCATCCGACCGAACATAATACGACGGAAATCTGGTGTGCTTCGCTGTCAATTTGGGTGACCTTGTACATAAGATTGGCACGTGAAAACCATAAAAACCGAGAATGTTCGTTTTTAACATTGACATAGGCCAGTTGGACACATGCTCAAGACGAGGAGCCAGATGGTATCATACCAAAATTGTTTTGTATCAATTGAAGCCAAAGATAGGCGGAGTCGGGGACTTGGCGCATGCGCCACTACGATGTTTATGGGAACCAGTTGAAATGTAAATCCCTAACGGCGAATCGTGAATCGCAGCGAGCGGCTCAGCGGTGACTTTGGAGGACTGCAAGACGAACAACTTGCACTCGGAGACCACTTGGCTGCCAACACGGTAGTTTCAACAATGGTTACGGGAGTGCGGCTGCCCATTTTCTGTCAAGGTCCGAATACAAGCCGCATGCATGGTAGATAGAAGGGAAGACTCGGAGCAGAAGAAAACAACTCCTACTCTATCAGCAGATAGTCCATGCCATATCTCAAAGTTCGCAAGTGCGCATCAACTTTGCATATCGGTTATAACATTTCAGCTGTGTATGTAGTACAAGATCACGTTGAACCGCTGACTGATCTGGTCCATTCGTCCTGCTCGTGAGCTCGGGTGTCCCCGTCAATCATGGTTGCACTCGGCGTACCTCGTCCGTCTTCACCAACAGACACATTTCTTGTTTCTTGAGCCTCTTCATCGCGCAAATTAATACACCTCCCCAGTCCTGCGTAGACTCGAATCGGCGCAACAGAGGCACCTGATCATATATCACAACCTTGTTGTCCGCAACTGAAAAGAACAAAAGGTGTCAATCGATGGTGCCCGACTCGAATCCAAAGCAAGATACGGCTCTTCCCTCTGCGTTTCTCGCGATTCGACCTTCGCTGGGTGCGTCGTATCAGTGACGGCAAGCCACACGACAGAAAACCTATAACAGGTCATCAATTGCATGAACCCAAAATTCGCGATATCGATATCGGCCACCTACATTTTGGAAACGATGATCAAATTAGCATCGGTGCTGGCGTAGACCACACCGCTGCTAAATAAAAGGAAAGATATAATTGCAACATATAGAGCCCCCGACCATGACATGGGGGCCAAGAACACGCCAGGTAACACATAGTAGTCGTGAGCCAGCTCAGCAGAGAGTTCACAAGCGCTCGTCATGCCTACCGCACGAGACATCATCAGCACATTCAAAATGTAAAGAATACAGGGGAGCCCGACTTCACCAGTAAGAACTCCCGCACAAAGAACGAACACCGTATCCATGGTCATCTAGATCCGTGACCAGCGTCCAGCGACCTAGTACAAAGCCCATTGTCGATGCCTATAACCACAAACAAAAACTGATCAAACCTTTTGCGCCAGCAGACGAAGTACGGTTTCTTGCGTCTGCAGTGTCCGAGTCAACGGGTGCAACGGGTGCACTAACAAAATCATCATAGGATTCACGATCTTGGCCGAAATATGGAGGTTGCGAAGGACCTTTAGATAGGTCATCGCTTCATCTTGGCTGTATAACCCGGAGCGCCTACCGCGAGCGTTTCAAAACAACGTTCTCGCCCGCAGAGCTCACGTACATTCGAACCCAGTCGAGGTGAGCATACAGAGACATACGCCGTCAAAGACTTGTTTCAGAACGGACGCGGGCGAGGACAGTCCAGTCTGACGGGCCACCCAGTTTTCTGACTTCCGCCAGACGCCGACGAAACGATGGGCGCGATCGCAAGCACGAGCATCGTGAGAGGCTGTGTATTGCAGTAGATTATATTAGTCTGTCCTGCCACAATGCCCGGAACCTTTGTCATGTACGTGAAACGCAAGCACGCCGCTCGCGATTCTTGCACTCTCCCTAAGTCCAGCCAGATTGACGGCAGCGAACCAATGAAACACTAGCAAAGCTCCGACATAGAGCGGAAATGGCAAGATAACCTCTCCGGCGAGGTGCGAGCTCGCGGTCGTGTAAGACGAGAAGGATTCTCGGAGCGAGCAATCTCCCCCACGTCCATTGATTTTGTATCCAAAAGTCAAAGACTGGAACTCCGACGACAGGTCTTGAACATGGGATTTCGCGATCTGCAATGAGATGAGAACCGGATCTCTGTCGAAAAAGATTACGAGTGCATTGTACGCATACTAACTAGCATTCACGACGACCGCGGGCCCGCCACTGGTAGCGTGCTGGACTCGTTTGGAGAAGGAAGAGGGGAGAAGAATGGAGCGGGACCGGGTAATTTGCGAATGTTGATGATTGCGGACCGTAGATCAACATCAAGACTAGTGCTGATAGGGCATTGTGAATGAACTGCGTTGCGTATTTCTGACGACAGTCGAGTGAACTCGTGTGCAGGGGCTTCTCTTTCCTGGCCCGATACGATGACGTCTTCAAAGGGTGAATGGAAACGAGCAATCTGGTTCCAGAATACACCGCGACCTTGCTCCAGCAGCTCGACCGTTTCTTTTGCACGCTCGTCGCGGAGACAAGAGAAAATTGCATCAATTGCTAGCAATGAAACGAGGTCCTCGAAAATCTGCAGATGATTGGGTAGAGATGGCAAAGTAGCCAGATTTTGACCCAGCAGTCGAAGATATTTCGCATGCGAGAAGCATTGTGGGACGGCCAGAATCCTTTGTTAGCGTGATCCATTGCATGGCTGCAAAGAGATCGACTACTAGTGAGACTGTTTGTGAAACATTTATCAACTCGGTGTATTGATCGAACAGATCCTCTCTGACCTTCAACTGGGTCAACCAAACACAGAGACAACCCGCAAGTTGATACGATGACCACGATTGGCGGGATGTCCGGACGGGCGAAGGTTGAGGGCTCGTCGCCTGATGATGATGGCCTCATTGAGATCTGTCATACCTTCGAGCCGTTTGTAACAATCCCAAAGATAGTTTTCAACAACGTTGGACGAAGCGGGTGCCCTGACGAGCGAAGGTCGAGGACTTGCCTCCTGAGAATGATGACCTTGTTAAGGTCCGTCATGGTGCCCTTGTAGGCGAAGGTTGAGAGCTTGTCTCCTGAGGATGATTGAGGATTCGCGAGCTCCAGGTCGGAAGGATCGAGTGGGGCATGCGACGTCGCGCTCAGTGCCTGGAAGATCCATAGGAAATGAACGAACGCACCCCGGAGACACCGTCCTTTTAAATGACCATACCGGTGTGGCGTGTGGTGTCATCAAAGTGTCGGGGTAGAGCGGTGAGGTAGGGTTGTGCCAGTGTGGGGATAGCAGAGAATGGGTTGTGCCAGTGTGAAAGGAGTCTTCGGGGAGGGTATCACAAGCCAACGTTCTTCTCGACGAGGGCCACGTCAAAGATCTTGCGGCGAGGTAGGGTTGTGCAGTGTGGGGATAGCAGAGAATGGGTTGTGCCAGTGTGAAAGGAGTCTTCGGGGAGGGTGTCACAAGCCGACCTTCTTCTCGACGAAGACCACGTCAAACTTGAAGGTCTTGCTGCGTTCCTGTTCCTATGATATGGAGGGGTGACGCTGAGACTGGAGGGCATCGCGGAGGCGCGAGCACAGACGGTTCAAGTTCATCGCAATCATACACTGAGATGCTGGAAGGCGTTGGCAGCATATGGAATCGTCTAAATAATTTTACCAAGTTCTGCCATTTTGTCATTTACCTTCAAAACAATTATGGCACGATTTGGCAGAGGCTGGCACAAGGAACAAAGAAGAATCCTGCAAGTGCGGCGTACACCTACTACCAGAGCAATACTATCCATTCCAACAGCCTAGAACCCATCACTCTCGGAATCATCCATGCCGCTCCCTTCCGACTCATATGCGGCATCTGCAAGGACGTCCAGCCGGTCCAGGTCCGAGTCCATTTCGCTGTCGTCTTCATCGTCAGTGGAATTATCTGACTCTAGTGTCGATGTCTCCGAGCTGTGAACTTCGAGGCCGTCAAACCGATCATCCGGTTCGTTAACGTCAACATTTGATGTGGAGCCGGACTCGGAGATCATGGTATTATCTCGAGTTTGAATATCGTCATGATCTGCTTGGTTAGTACTCTCCGAGCCACTAGGTTTGGAGTGTGCATACACGTGGCCAATACCGAGGCCCCAGTGATAGCGCATGACCATGTCGCGGTCAGCGAACCTGATGAGATCCAATTTCAGATTGTTAATAAGCATGTAAGAAAGATCACCTCTAACTACCGATTGATGTAGTAGTACCTCCAGTCCTCCGAGTCGCGCGCATGGCGGGACACCGCACGCCCATCAGGATGGAGTCTCCCATCCGCAAAAGACGGTATGAGATGAGAGCATCTCAGTACATCCGCGGGGTCAATAAAACTGAATGCATCCGTCCGATCCATTGCTACAAATCTCGCCTTGTCGAGGGCACAGTGCTCCCAGCCTGTTGGTTGGTCTAACAGCTCAAACCACCGCACCCATAAAAATTCGAGGCGTCGCGGTCGATAGTCTTGGGACCCAGGCCCGGTGTAAATGACATTGGCATGATATATGGCCAAAACACGAGCATAGCAAAAGGGATGACTTGCAGATCCCTCTGCATGTGTCAACAACATGACATCTCGATGGTCAGTACGGGGGTTGATGGCTTCAGTTTCGCGGCGAAGGTCGTATGTTGTGTGATTGATACGAAGTAAGGGGTGTCTGTAGATTCGATTTCCTTGCATAACAACGTGGTGAACATCGGGAGTCTCAGGTTCAATGCCGCCCACAGATCTATTGCTTAGTGAATGGTCGCCATGGTTCTCTGCGTGAATGTCCAGGATGCGAGACAACAGATGCGACTTAAGTTTGAGCACAAAATCCTGTTAATCAATATTTAATATGAACCCAGGGAAAGGGTATGAGTACCTACCTTCGCAGCGGGATCATCAGAGTTTCTTTGCACGAATGTTGTAATGTCCTCAGGAAAATTTTGAGACTTCCCGATGACGTGGTGCTCCTCCGGTGCGTTTGGGGTTGGATCTTCTTTTTGTAACACATTCCTCTGTGCGCGGATGCGCCGGATGCGGGCTTGTCGACGCTCGATTGAGGCCAACTGAGGCACGAATGCTTTGCGGCTTGTTCTGGAAAACCGACCCTTGCTTGTACGATGTTCTAGCTCGCCCTAGTAAAACTGTGATAAGTCCCGGGTATGATAGAACATGGAAGGTGGTGCACAATTTGTGTTGAGTACGAATCCGTAGTTCCGTACAGCCTGATCTGAGCAGCATAATCACCGAGTGCGTGAAGTTTGTAGGTGCTCAAGTTGAGAACCTTCGGGCGACGGTCATTTACGTTAGCCAGAGCTCTTGGCTGACTGGCACCACCGTTACTTTCACGCGCCTGCCGCCTTCTGCGAGACTCTGCTTCGCGTCGAAGTTCTTTGGTTGAGAAGGCCGTACACGTTTCCCCCACGAATTTTCGGAGCTCGTTACCAAGCTGGCCGGTAACCATTTCCAGAATATCAAGAGTCTCGTCTGTATGAATCCTCAACTTTGCGAGGCCGTGCCAATGCGCAAGTAAAAACAAAAGCCGAAGGACTCGACCACTATGGGGCTGTGGCAGGAGACTTTCAAACACAGGGATAGCACACTACAACGTGTGACGAATAGTCAGCAAACGTTCAGGAGATGCAAAAACAACTGACGATTACCTGCAACAAGTCCTCAAAGTCGCGTGCAGCCATCCTCTTCAATTCCGAAACATTTCTTCTAAAACGCCGGATGGTACTGCGGCCGAAGGTAGGAATTTGGCGATAGCTGTTAATGTACGGTCAGTTCAGCTACAGAGAGAAGTGTTGCATTTTCACCAGCGATCAAGTTCGGAAAGTGCATTTCCTTTTAGACTATCTAAGACTCGCAATAAATGGATGAATATGGTCTTCCAGACCCCGAGTTCAAACTCATGCAATAGGTCAACAACCAGCATGAGAAAGAAATCAAATCCTGTATGGCTAAGTTTCTCAGAGAATGCATTCTATTCCAAATGCATGATAATAAGTTCCAACTCATTCTCATCCTAATCGTATCACGTACTTTTGTTGGAACCAACGACTCATCCTTGAGTAGTGCTTCAACCTGCAGCGTGTCGACAACGTATTGCTGTTCATAGATGAGTTGACGAGCAGATACAACTTTATTGCGTCGTTCCTCTGTATCCTTTCGAGCCAACAAATGGCGCTGTAGCATGTCCCTTTGAGATGCCAAGTTGTGCAATCGATCCTTGGGTATGAGGCACCGTGGACAGGGGCACATGCCTAGATTGCGTATATTTGCAATTAAAACCCTGTTTGCGAGCCATTAGTCCGGCGAGTCAAGTCTTATGTCGAGTGATCATTGTGTACTTCTCGGGATAATCCGCCGAATAGGTGAAGATTCTTGGAAAGAGTCGGCGTTTTACGTCATCGCAACAGGTGAGCACAATTCCATGTTCATAGACCTGAACAAATTCATCATCAAGCAGTGCTTCCCACTGTGCATGGAATTGTTCACGGTGACAATGCGTGAAGAAGGGACCATTGGGGAGTTTGTTGCCAGAGTTTTTCAGTACGGCATCTTTGAAGCTATCCGGTAACTTAACCCAAAATTCAGTAAATCAGAACATATCAAAATGATAATTTTACCGCTTGTAGATAAGCCACATGGATGCAAAGATGCATGGATGGTTGACCACGCTCATACTTGGATTCGTTCCCAAAGAACACATATACTGGCCACAGCTTTGCATCACCAAAGGCTGTGAGGTGTGTCGCATCCGACCAAAACATAAGTGCAACTATACGACGCGGTAAGTTGCAACCCGGTTCAGGAGGCGATTCTTGCAGGTCAATGTGCGCTTCGAGGAAAACCTTGGAAGTGAATAGCTCTCCGTGCACTTTGATATCACGGGACTTGTGTGGAGGACGCCAACGTAGTTCGTACGGCTCGTAGTGGAACAGCTCGTGATGGGTGGGGTCCAAGAGTTTCTCACGTATGATTGATACCAGGGAGCGACAGTAGAAATTAGTGGAGTACTCCTTCGGCCCGGGGTGAAGAGAACGCCGCGGGAGTGGGACGGATATAGTGACCGTTTTACACTTCCAACCAGCAGCAACGTCCAGCCATTCCTCTGAATCTAGAGCATCTGGGTTCCCCAATTCTTTGTCAATTGCCTTCCAGTTTGTATCCCGTACGTCCTCTGAGCGAAATTCGGAGCTTCCAACGATTTTCAGAAGCTTACTGAAGCTCCTATTCGACAGCTGGGAACCATAGTTCCAATACCAATCACCAAGACGAAGCGAGGTTTCGTTTGGATACGGATGAAATGGGTTGTTGTTGTGGGGGGGTTGATTCAACGTAGCGTACTTAGCGGGTCGTGGTGGATTTTTATGCGAGAGATTCAAAGCCGGATCATAGTGAGGAAGTGTTTCTTTGTCGTATAGGCGGAATAGACTGAACGAATTTGCCTGGGTGCTGAAGATAGGGCGTGGCCCTGGCATTGCATTCAGTACCGATGGCGGCTCTGACTCAGCGGGTGGCGATGTGGCGGTTGGAGGTTCATCAAGGATATGACGCCCAACCTCATCATCTGATGGAGGTAAGGGCATGGGTGGTTCGGGTAGCATGTCTCTGAAGCGTAGAGGGAGTGCCCGATTCTGTCGGCGAGTCCTGCGCAGTGACAAGGGTAGCGGGTCAAGCTCAGGGACCGTTATCGATTGAGCAACCTCATTGTTTGCTGTCTCCGGGACATCCTCTAATTCGGCCTGTCGTAGAAATTCAGCTCCTGCCCGGCGCCAATTTTTGGGGCGTTGCCCTGAGCCACAGTACCTGTTGTCCATTTCCATACGGCTCCTCTCCCACTTCCTGAGTTTGCTCCAGATCTGTGGACTCCTGCCCTACTTCGTCGACTGGCAAACGACGTTTCTTGCTTTGGTACAACTCCTTCGCACGCCCAAGCGCGTTAGCAAGCCTCTTCTTGCCCCTAGAGCATCTTTTTCCATGTTTCGTGAAAGCTCCTATATCGCCGAAAGTACGCCCGCAGCCAATGCATTCTTGTGAAAACAGTTGTGAATCGGACATCCGAGTGATGTGGTGACTGTTGAACAGTATGCACAAAAAAGCACGGTAAATAGGTGTAAGCGTGCCTGGCCAGTAGGAGCAGCGCCACGTTTACCGAGTACATAATTCCCTCTCAATCCTCGCTTCCTCAAATAAGAGCTGTTTGCCAAGGCGCCAAGCGCGCTCGGCGAGCAGAGCTTCTCGTATGAATACACCCCATGCACTTATTCAGAAGGCGACTTGAGAACAAGCACTTCACATAAAACCAAAGGAGACGAACCAAAGCGCCCTTGTGTGACACTACACCAATTTCAGCTGTAATTTCAGCCTAGTTACTTTCATCCATTTGTGACGGTCTTGAAGCCCCCGATGGCCACTTCGAGATATTCTTTTTCCCATACACGGTACGAACCAAGCAGACGACCTTCCGTAGATACTGTAGGAGATGACGAAGGACAAAGTTCGAGGGATCCAGTAGCTCCGGTAAGGAATATCGTCAAGGTAGGCATGCGAAATCAGAAGGTGATGTCGGGTATGAATCGCATAGCGGGACCAAGTGTTCGAAATCTGGACCATAGTTGACAGTTGGCGACCTGATTTTTTTCCGTGCCACATCCGCCGTATGCACTGGAATAGCCGGGGTTGAGTTCCAGTATATGAGCTTGAGTGAGGTACGCAGCGATTTCGCGCAACGCAAGCATGTCGTAGGAATCATGATGTTCCTGCAGGGACCAAGACATTGAGACGTCGTTCGGAGAAGAGTATATCATACCGGTACGTGGTGGCCGATGGGGCGTTGAGCGATGGGGTAAGACGTGGTGAGGACGAGGATAAACAAGCTGTGCAGGAACGTCGGGCTTGCCTTGAACGCGTGGCAGCTTTCGATCAGCACCGGTGGCCTAGTTTGCCCACTGGCATGGCTACAGCCAACAGGGCATCGTATTTGGTGAACAACATAGCAACAAGAGCTAGACAGGATATCATTGAACTCGGAAGACTTTGACGGAAATAATCTCACTGTTTTCACATCACGTTCATCCAAAACCTGCCCTCACGACGTTGGATTGCTCGCTCAAGTTCTATGATTGTGATGTAGTAGTACCTGTACAATGTAATCGCTAGTCAACGACTACTTCCGACACTGCTCAAGAAAAAATACCAGATGGCAGGAATGCGTTTCTTGAGAAACGATGTCTTTGCACGATCAGCAATAAACTCCTTCGATCTCTCGTTAGAATCCATCTTCAGAATCGGCTTCGAAGCCTCGTAAGTCACAAAAGACTAACCTGTCGTTGCTCCAGAGGATCAATTCGTTCTCGATATTGTACATTCCGCGCTAGTAACATTCATTGATCAAAACGTACCTCATGGAGTCTGGGTCCAATATGTAGCGATGCTCGGATCCTCAACTCGGGTCAGGTCGATACCACTCATCCATAAGTATCAAACCATGCTCGCACCTTGCTGCCCTTTCCATCATAGGCCTCCGGACTTACAGATCGCGCAAAGCATGGTCCTCTTACCAGCATTCGCCCGCCCAATGATAAGGATCCTGAAGCGGCCAAATTTCTCTTGGATGTTCAGCTATATTTTTTGTCTCCATCCCTGGAAAGTGTGAGCGTATGGCTGAAGAATAGAACGTAGAACTGAAGCAGTACTTGGGGTTGAGGGCGAAGGAGGAGCTCGAAGCCAGCTCGTTGAATGATCGATCCCCATCTACCGATTCCCGTAGGTCATTGGACGTTTGAAGGATCGGTGAACACCTTTGAATCGTATTTCAAGGGAGCTTCGAATTCGATTGGTAAGTTCATTGGTAACTTGAAGTTCTTCCGAGAGTCGGGGATTACTCCCTCGGCGTCCCAAATTCGCACGGAACCTCACACAACTAGTTCAAACTCTGGCCGTCCCCGACTCCTTTAGGCTTATCTGCATCTATTTGCGAGAATTTTTGCGTCTCCTCAAGCTTGTTAAACGGAAGTTGAAGTTATGCCGCACTTGTAAAATACGACGATAAGCGGGAATTTATTGTCTCGTGTAAAATTGTTGGTTCCAACAATGACTCCCGCCGGGGCCCCTCGCCCTGCTGTATCTAGCGATCTGTCTACTTGGGTAGCGTCGCCAGCAGAAACCTTGTTTGTAGCGTGAACTTGAAATACATATATAATCATCACATAGTAAAACATACATGAGTTGAACGTAGTAGAGGATTCCAAGCATGTTCAAGTTGATAACGCTCACGGTTAATGTAGTCGTAATTAAGCATACATAGGAAACAATACGGTCAACACCTCGAGAGACGCAAATCGGATACGCGCGACCTCCTGATCCTGATTCACCTGATCGGGAGGAAGATGTTACAGACCTGGAGCGACGAGTCGTGCGCGCAAGTCAGATATACACATGCTCGACTACGAGATGCCCTCGGCGTTATAGCACGGACGGACGATTGACATGTAAACGTCGCGCACCGTGGCCTGTTTCCCCAGAGGAGACAATCGACGAAGCAGGAAATTGGTCTCCAAAACGAACATATGCGTATATGAACAATCTCTGTCCTGCGACTGCGACAACGACAAACCTATTTTGTAATAACGACATCAAGTTGCTAACAAACGGGGAAGATACCAAAGACGTCATGTGGTATATACGACCTCATACGCGACCGTTGATGTTGTCGTCGCTGTCTGATGAGTTGTCGTCGCGTCGGAGGAGCCTCAGGGTGAGGGTGAGGACGAGGTCTGGCAGGGCAGTGGGGTGGGTGAGAGAGAGAAAGAGGGAGGGAGAGGTACGCACGTCGCACCTCATCGCTTCGTTGTCGTGTCGTTGTCGCACCGTCAGTCGACGGTGCACCCTCGTCATGTCGTCGTCGTTGCGTCGAGGTCTGGTTGATCAGAAGCACCTGATCAGTAGAGTACGGAGAGACAAAAGAATACGACCGCAAAAGGGCCACAGATAATGTGCGATCAAAACCAGTGTTTGGCTCGGAGACATTTTCAACTACATGATATTGATGCACGGTGGTCGGTACTCGCCTTGACCTGGGACGCGCACGGAACCGCACATGCAAAGAAGCAGAGGGACAGTTCTGACATAGATGCAACCGAAGAATGTCTTGCAGCACACGTTTGCTTGTATGAGATCTACACCGAATACCATGAAGGGATGCAATGGTGAGAAGGTCAAGCACACACAAAGAAGGTAGCGTATCAACACATTCTGCCGTCGATCGAAAACAAACGCACACGAACGGTTTGGTATAGCATATCCAGGTGGATTGTGGTATCTCCACTGTGTTCTAGAAGCATCTTCATCCGCTTCGAGCAGCTGACTCCAATGGCACCCTCTCCTCGGATAAATTTACACGCAGTCGAAGCCCACTGAAAGAGATGCTGTGAATGATGGACAAGTAATCGACACCATTCTTCCTTAGGCCAATTGGTCTCGAGCTCAGTGTACCGATTGAGTGAATGGCATATAAACTTCCGGATGTCTTCATCAACCTTTTCCTCGGAGATGTCTCCCATTTGCTTATGGACGAGATGTAAACCACTCGCAAACGCATCGAGGATGTCACTCTCGGGTCGAGAGGTAATGAGGAAGCGAAGGTTGGCTGGGAGTGTGTTGTCGGAAATTCGCTTAGAGATGGCTTCCAGCAGTTGCCCGCGATCGGCTAGGCTACCACTTTCGTCGAGAGCGTCGATAACGACCACCAACGGCCCGATGGAGTGAAGATGTTTACTAGGTTCGATAATGAGGCGCTCGATTTGCTCATCCAGTGAGACAGATGTGCGAAGCGCTCGCTTGTCTTTCACGATCCCCCAAAGAGCACATTTGTACTGAGGATCGTGATCAGACAGGTCGCGTGCAATCGTGCTGAATAGATTCTGGGGGTTCCGCCTCGCGACGTCGGTGCTAGAGAAGCAATACGACGAGCCTAGTCGCTCTAGCCCATCATACAACCGTGCAACCGAATGAGCTACCGCAGACTTTCCCGATCCAGCAACGCCAGTGAGCAAGCAGACCCGTGGGGCATCCTGGTCTGGGTTGTTGATGATATCGCAGATGTCACGGAACAAGGATTCCCGTGTCCCAGGCAAGCATCCTTTTTCCCGCACGTATCTAGCACCAACCGCATATGGCATGTCGCTCAGCTCCACGAATTCCGCTGTATTCCCAAGTCCGTTAGCAGCCGTGCATGGTTTGAAGGGATTGGACGCACCGATATGGTTCAAGGTATTCATCATACGGAAGACAGTAACGCCCGTTTGCACTGCTACACCCTCCAGGAATGCGGCCTTGAGTTCTCTCAACTTGGTCTCGTAGTCTTTGATCTTTGTATTTACATCAGAGAGCATGTATTTCACCGTCCGAATCCCTGGATATACAGATCAGAAGCGACAAGAATCGTGGGTTCGACGACAACTAACAAAAGTTCTTTTGCTTGGCGTATGCGGTGATAAAGAATGCGCACTCTGTTACTTGTTGTAACAGAAGTGTCATGGTATTGATGTGCGCCTTGATAGCCTTCAAAGGTTTGGCGTCGTTGAGGAAACTGAAGACGTCCGTCATGGTGGTCGCCAGTTGAATGATCTGCTCGTCGCGGTTCTTCTGGTCCACCATTACCTATGTGTAACACGACGGGCGATTAGCCAACAGCGAAATGATACAATGAGAGACGCACTCTACTCGCAGCAGATATAACAGACCAAGCAACCGACGCGTATGGATGAATCTGTCTCGCCATGAGATCACACGGCGGTGAGGTAATGAAGAACAAAATACCTCTGCGATGCCGGCAACGATCTTGTTAAAAAGTTCAATCCTGTCCAACAGGCCTCCCCACACATGATCCAACGTCCGTACCGCGCTCACGACGTTTGGTTCAGCGTCAACCGCTGAGCTTGCTGGGCCAACAGTTGCTGGTGTGCTAATTGCTTTGACCGCTTCGATGGCCTTGGGGACGGCGTTCGCAGCTTGGTATCCTTCTGCGTCAGCAGTGTCCCCGGGTGCGTCACCGACCACCACAAACTTGATCGTAATCCTGGAAAGAGCGGAGGCACCGGAAGTAACCTCGGGGTTTGTAAGAGAACCTTCAAATACTGGTCGGAGAGGTCGCATCAGTAGAATGCAACGACACAGTATGTCATCGTACCGTTTTCCGCAATGCATTTTCCCAGAATGTTGCCGATGGAATCAGATAGAGATCCGACCAGTTTGTCTTTTCCAATGCGGTGCTTTCGGAAAACCTCGACGACCAGCTCTGAACGATCGTCACCGTCACTGAGAGAATTCAGTTTTCCGGAAAATATTCGCCTACAGAAATAGATTGTCGTTCCAAGTGGTGCCGTTCTTGCTCTGCTTTGTCTTCTTCGTCAGACGTGATGTATCGCCTATAGTAAACTTGACTTGATACTGCTTCTCGAGGATCTTGCGTCGTGTGAGTCCGCGCAGTTCGATATCTGAAGGGAGGAAAGGTCAAATTGAACGACTGGGACAGTTTTAGGAGCATACTTTTGATGCTGATCGTCTTTGCCCTAGAGCCACCTTCAGTTCGCTGTGCTAACGGCCCGGGCGATAGGGTATCAGTTGGATTCATAGTCGACTAGATTTGTTTCTGAAATGGGTGAATATACAAGTGAGCAGTTGGAGGAAGTCGAAGGACTCGGACGAAGCGCTGGGATACGAACAAGCATTGCAACCACGAGGCAGACCATGGATGGTCTAGACCGGTCACCGGTATGACTTACCCGAACCGAAAGCCGGGACCCAATTCAGACCGAGTCCACCACATAGATGAATTCCGTTTCCGAAATTTCTTGTCCGGATCCACGGTCGTTCACTTTCTCAGGTGATGATCGATTATCACTCGTCGTCGTAGTGTTGCAGTGGCACCAATACCTCAGGCTGGTGTGCAGATCGTATACATCAATCTCAGGACTTTTGATCTGCTTCCATTCAAGACAACATTTACATAGGCCCACACTATGCAAACTGTGGCTGATGCCTTTGACGGTGGTGGTGCGGTACCTATCCTGACATGACATCATCGGATACAATATTGTGTCTCGATGCTTGCTACATGCTACAAGAGCAGACACAGACGAATTCGGGGGGATGCCTTTTCCCTCATTCGTGCGATGAATGATATCGCGTCCGAGTCTCGACTACGTCCTCCACCCGACGCTTATCCTCTCGGGATCCTCGATCCTCGATGCCCTCCATACAGCAGGTTGTCCTTCAAACTGCTCCGCGTGAGCGAGCCCGAGCTGCAAGCTTCTGACATCTTACGAGAGTAATGAGTATGGCTGTGCCGCGGAGGAGGGGGGCAAGGGCAAGGCAGCCTGGACAAGACAGTCGCGGTAGGTCGGTGGCTGAGAGAGGCGCCCGTTACATGCGACTTGGCCTGTCATCGTCTCGGTCAGTATGCATCAAATCAACAAAGTTCAACTGTACCACGCCATGCGAAATGAAACAGGTCAGCAACGACAGACCTATGAAAGCAATTCGGCCACGTACGGTATCATCGGGTTCGCAAATGCGGTACTAAACCTTCGTCGTTCCAAGCGCAAGCAACCAAAGGGCGACAAGCCCCACCGCGGTAAACGGCGACCACTTGTGTGTATCCGTACAGCTCCGACTACGTTGCGGCGGGAGTGCGCGTGTTAGTCTTCGGTGCAGTGCCGCCTTGCTCTAGTCTACGAGAAACAAGATAAAAATGGTCAGGAGGAACACGAGCCGGGACACGTTGTGGCCCCTTCTCAGCCGGGGTACCGTGCGCCACGTGCCCGGTTTTGGCAGCAGCTACGGGGACGCCAAGAGCTAGGGCGCGTCTCGGGCGCAAGTGTGGTCCTGGAGAAGCAGTACTCGAGCGGGACGGCAAATAAACCACTCGATTGTATGGCAACGGTGCACTCCCAGCCCGAGATGACGAACGCGTGCTCAAGGACAGGGCTGATGAACCTGCGGGTAAAGGTGAGGCAGGCGAGGGATGCATGCGCCGAAGAGTCCGATTGTATGGTGGTGAGGCAGAAGAGGATGGCGAAGGAACAGGTGCGCTTGATGAGGACATTGGACTTGATGGGGAAGTATAGTGGTGTTTTGGAGGGGGTGGGGAAGGTGAGAAAGAAGGGGATCTGAGCCGCCGTGCCCAACGATCGAGTGCTCTTTACATGAGTACCATATTTGTGATGGTTGGGAAAGTAGACGTCTGTGCCGTCTCTGTTGTAGGCGGCAATGGTGGAAGCGAGCTCACTTCAACGCCTCACAAGCCTTTTCCGAAGACCACGTTACATACTTAGCTGAAGCTATTACAAAACGCACCTGCTTCTAACGAGCGTCCTGGGACATGCAGGACGAGTCGTCGCCACGTCGTCGTACTCACAAACTGTGCCGAGTGGGTTTTCCGACGCAACGTAACTTGAAGTAGGAGGCCTAAGTACTAGGAGGTGTGCAACGGTAAGCGCCGGATTAGGTAACATCATAGCGTGAGAAGGGAGAGATTGGCTGACAAATCGATCAAGCGAGCGCGTCGATTGGCTCAGCACTCGTGGCTACATTCTAGCTACATCAGCAAGCCAGAATTGCTACCAGGGTTGCAAGAAGACGGTTTAATTACATCCGTGGGTATCATGTTCCTACTTCCTAGTAAGTTGATGTATGACGTCCTCAAGCGACACATTTACCAGCTCGAAAAGCAACACCACCGCCTCGAGTCGACCTCGAGGTCAATGAGCGCATCACTCGTCGAGCAGCAGCCCGACTTTTCGCCGTCTTTGTACCACTACTCGACCAGGAACTCGAAAAGATAACCATCTTCTACAAGGAAAAGGAAAAGGAGCTTTTTGACGAACTGCAGGCGCACAGCTTGCACCCGTCGATGCTCGCAATGCTTCCTCCACTCACCGCTTGAGTGTTTCCTCCATCGAAGACGGTCGCAGCCTTGAACCCCGTCCGTCTTAGCACCAGCAAGTCGCCGATGGAGCGCATTGCAGGAAGGTTCATGAACACGAGGGATAACAATGCATCGCTATCAGCCGAGACCGTATGGACTACCAGGACCAACTATGCTTGGACGTTCGTCTCATGTTCAAGTGCAGACTCATCTCTCTCTTTGTCTCTTTCTTCAGTCGTATGTAGAGGTAAACTACTCTGGTTTCCAAAAGATATTGAAAAAGTATGTCCGAGCTCATCCTTCTCAAATCAGTCTTCTGACACGGTCACATAATGAGGTCGGTCGTGTCTACCTGTTGGGTATGCCCAGCTGACCGAGACTAAGCTCAAAGATCGATATATGGAGTCCCGAGTTCCAAGGACAAGATCACCGCTGAAATCAACCATCTGTTACCCTAGATACTGAATGCGTCACGGGGGATGACCCTTCCGCTGCCTTGCAGCAACTCAAAGTCAATCAACGCGAGCATATAGCTTGGGAGCGCGACACGATCTGGCGCCAGATGTTGGAATAGGAGTGCCACGATGCAGCGGACGCCTCCGATGTGACTGGCCGGGGCATCCTCGTCCGAAAGGAAAAGATTGGTATCATCAACATCCCAACCCTGCTCTGCGGCATCAAATAACGGAAGAGAATCTACCTGATCATCGCCGTCACTGTGCTCGTCGTTCTGGTGAACGTCCAGGTTGTCAAGGACAGCCCAGAAACAAACAAATGCTTTGCGATCCTGATCCGAGGTCTGTGTGTCGTTTTTGTTGTATGATGCTTGATCTGACGCTATTTACGCAATCCCGCTCTTCGTAACGTCGACCCTTGTTCCACTTCTTTTGGTCGTCTTTAGGATCACCCGTTCGGATGATGAAGGTCCAGTTCCACTATCAACGCCTGACGCGACGATGTTGTCAAATCCCTACTTGGGCATTATTCTCGGTCATGTTTTCGCCCACGAACATGCTTCTGATTGGTCGTTGGACGATCTCCGCTGCTCTAAGCAAGACGAACATCGATCAGATGCTGATCACGCGGTTTGAAACCGCGAATGGGTTCTTTTGGCCTTTATGTTCGTGTCTTGCTTTGCCAGTATGTGGATTAGGTGGGCCCTTATTTTTTCGATCATTCGAGTGGTGATTGACATATATTTCCAGTAATGTCGCTGCACCAGCATTTCGTTTCACCGTTGATCCGCGTATGTCCGCTTAGTGCCGTTCGACCGCTCTCTCAGTTCCTGAACAGCCCATCCTTCGAACTTTACCTGCGAGGGCGTCTTTCGTGCCGTACTTGATCGTGCGTCCATCTTACCCGTGTGGAGCCACCTCTGACGGTTGTGGCACATGCACAGCTCGGAATCGCACTCGCCGCCAATATTGGCGGACAAAGCTCCCCGATCTCCTCGCCCCCAGAACCTCATTGCCATCAGGTTTATGGACCCGCAACTCGACTGGGCGAGCCAGTGGATCGCCGTCGCGCTCCCCCTGTCGATATCTCAATCGTACTGATCTGGTGGCTCCTGCTGGCGAGCTGCCAGCTCGCGCGTGTGCCGGATGGGGACGGAGAGATCGATATATGAACGATCAGGCCTACGAGGGAGGAACTCACGCTGAAGCAGTGATGGGTGACCGTGGTGTGTCTGGCCATGATCGTGTTGTGGTGCGTCGAGCGCCAGATAGAGCCTGCGATTGGGGACATGGGGATTTGTTGCGTTCTTTGCGACGGGGGGGTTTTGAAAAAGGTATCGTGTTCGACTTTGAGCAGTTTGCACGGACGATCGTGTTCGTGGCCATGGACGGCATTGCGCTCGGGAACGGCATCAAGTCGAGCGGAGCGGGTTAATAGATACAATGCATCTAGTTCATTGCATGCTCGAAGGGCAGGCGTTGTACACCGTGGTCCTCGTTCTTTCCGTTGTCGTCCTCGTACGTTTCTCCTTGTCCCCATCCCACCTTCCCCATTGTTTGTTCCTCGCACTGACGCTGACCCATCCCTTCCAGCCTCTTGCCCTTGATTGCAGGCTGTCTTGACATTTATCAACCACACACAATAGTAAGTATTCTCCTGGTACCAATTGCACAACAAGTGGGCAAAGACCTCCCCGGCAGCCCCTCGAAGCTGCTCATTTTCTTAACTGCGCTGATTTCTTCAACGGATATGGGTATTCCGGTGTCCGTGTTCCCTAACCAGCTTGCGTACGTCTTGTAGTTCCTGTGTTTCGTGTATTTCTTCCTTGCCTTTTCTTTCATCCCCATTTCTCCATCCTTCTCTGAAGCTCTTGTGCTGATGATGAGATGGAATTAATAGGGCACTGCAAGAGGATGATCTCTGGCGGGTTTATATCACCATCATTGATTTCCTCAAGAATGGAAGCATAATGACGACGACCGGTTGGACTTACGAGCTGGCGCTTCCAAGACCATCCCCGAGTCCCAGAAGGCCACCATCGTAAGTCAGGCAGATCTTCTGTGGCACATACTGAATCATAGTCAAAATCTCGACGTAACCGATCCAAGGATACACGACCATCATCAACATCGGAAGCACGAACTGGTATGCCCTCCACGACCAAAGAACGAACAGAACCAGCAAACACTGGATGAGATGAGTAGGTGATGACATGAGGGATGATGAGAAACCAGATGGAACAAAATCCACAACCGTCGCTAAGGACAAGAAACCTGCAAAGAAACCTCAGAGAAACCTAACATCTAAAATAAGAAATAGCGTGAAACTATAACTATATGTGGTATGTAAACTGAACCTGTTGTTGGATGCAGGCCCATCTGTGGAATCTGGGCAGACCTTGACATTCCCACGAATTAATGGTTTGAAAGACCTGTCCCTACGGGTCCAGGAACATTGTAGGTAACATCACATGTAAAGCTTACTTTTCAGTAGATTCATGTCTAAGTTCAATGGGGACACAACTTGCAAGGTACACCAAACAAAGGAAATTTAGTAATGCCACTACGTAAGTAAATCCACGAAAGTAGTACACTGCGAAGCGTCGGCAGATGAGAAGGGGAAATGTTATACAACATGCTTTGACTAGTACAGTTTAACTCAAGTTCAACTACTGAAAAAAGTTCGGAGACACAATATGAGCACATGGCGCTTATGCGGCTTGTGAATTGATTCTGGTATTTTGGTGTAAGTAATGCGCAAATCTATCATGATAAATTCATGCAACCTTATCTGCGAGTGCTGTTAGTCAGAGCGCCGAGATACAAGTCAAGGAAGTGTGAGTAGGTTGGTCGGCCAATGATCTCGATGATGTCGCTCGCATAGTCATCGAATTCCTCTTTCGCTTCTTCAAGCCTCTGTCTTGCGGATTCTCTCTTCAACAGAGACTGGCACCAGCGGTCGATCATCTCCTGGTAATAGAGGGGTCGGTCCCGCGAGGCTAACTTCAAAAGTGAAAGTTGCAGACATCAGAACCAGAGGTGTCGGTGCCAAATTAACAGAGCATACCGGTTGGGTGTTCTCTGCTGACACACAAGTATGGTTTCCGGGAGTACGCTTTGGGGAACGTATCGACGAAGTTTGTGGAGTATCTTTAGGCAACAGGGCCTCAACCACGCGGGGAACAGGGCACAGTTGCATGGGACAGCAGTATGGTGCCGGGGAGTTGCAGTGTGTTTGGATGGACATGGAATCGACAAAGTTACAACTCAGTGGTAGAGAGGCTGCAGGAGAGGCAGGCGGTGGGAGTGCCTAAAATTCAGAGAGTTCCGCTTACTTATTCAATTGTAAATAAATTTAAGCACAGCTTTCTCTATATGTACGTTTCATGGGCGATTGAGTATGGTCTCGGCCAGCAAGTTTGGGTACTTGGATTGATGCTGTGGCGGCGCCTCATGGTTCTTGGTGCTGGATTAAGCAGCCCGAGCCTTAAGCGGCACCACGAATTCGAAGCATTATTACTAAGTGCGTGGGATTTGCGAGATTGGCCGCATCTTAGTGACGCGGCTAAGCTGCGGAACATATGGCAATCGTGTGATTTTTTCTTCTGCGCCGGACAAAAAGGGAAATTCACACCGGCTGCCTCACTGGCAGGGAAGACGCCCAAGAAATCTGCCCTTTCTGCAACCATGGTCGACAGAAAGATTAGCGATGTGACTCATCAAGGAATGTGCACTGGACTGCTGGGCCTTGGCTGGACTCTCGACGATATCTGTCAACTCCTTTAAGTTTCAAAGCGAAGTTGCTACCGATGGCGTCAGATCTTCGAACAGCATGGTACCGTCAGCCGACCGGCATCTTCCCTTCATTCAGATCGCCGTTCAGTCTTAGCTGGATGGATCTCGTCGAAGGACACCGTGAGATATTACTCCTAAAGCGTCTAACTGTAATAATCATCAATTTTCAGATCGCCGTTCTGGCCCGTTTAGTCTCGGTTGGCCTATTTAGGAAAGCCTCATTGACGTCTAACTGTATTGATTGCCTCACATAGCCAGCAGATGGTAATCGCATCGCGGCCTATTACCTGTACGATAGACAGCAACTAGTTGTCATCACGGCCTATTACCTGTACCATCTGGTTTGGGAAGAATATCAAGAATTTAAAACCTTTGATATTCTTCCCAAACCGTCTGGTCCAGATTTTTCACGAAGCTTCATTAACGCTTCGTTGGAAGGCCAGTGGGTATTTCTCTTTTCCCCCCCGTCCGACCACTGACATGGCCGACCCGGATCCCCTCTCCACGACACCGTCCGACTATTTGTTGCCCGTGGATAACAGGGTAATCACTTACCTCGCTGGTAGTTTGGATGGGTTCCACTCGCGCTCCACCGCGTTGCAGTCGGAAAACACCGGCTTTAGTGCCATCTTTGCACAATCTGCCCATTCGTCAAGCTCTGGACTCCCACCTACCCCGGGCCCTCCCTTTCAGCCTTCCCCGCCTCACGGCTCCCAGTGGAATATCCTTGCCGACACCGGTAACACGCAAGCTTCTGGTCCTTTAAGCTTTCAATCCCCTCCTACCTCTATCCCTTACCCTCCTCCGCTTCACGCCGTCCAAGGGGTTGACCTCGCCAATTTTTTCGCTCGCCACTACCAGGTAGATTTTCTCCCTGAGGTCCCCTCGCCGCCCAATTCGGAACCTCCTGTCGGGATCGCACCAGGCGGTAACGCACTCAACAGTAACGCATCCGGCGGTAACGCACTCGGCGGTAACGGTAACGCACCCGGCGGCGGTAACGCACCCGACGGTAACGGACCAACACCCGGACCCGGGAATGGAAGAAACACCGACGCATTGCAACGCTCGTTGGACGCCGCGATCGAGTTCGTCTACGGACGAGAAAGTAAGTCTCATCTTTCGAATCCCATACATTATACTAACTACACTATCACTAGTCCCTTTCCTGCGTGCTCTCGACACGGAAGCCTGTCCTAACTGGAAACAACTAGCCGGCCACCTTTCGGCAATCGCATGGAGGCATCTCACTGTGGAACGGCTTCAACCCCGCTCTTCCGAATTCTGGGAGGGCGAGTTGACGCGGTTATATTGCGAGTACGTACACAAGGGTAAAGAATTCGAAGAAGGTGAGCACAAATGCCAGTTTATACCTAGCTAACTCGTCCATAGTCACCGTCTTGTTGCCACTTTCTACCGGAAGGTCCCTTGTCGTTACGAAGCTGGACAACAGAACATTTACAAATGGACTCACGAGGTTTGTAAGTACTGCCATCCCTATCTATCACCCGCATTGCTACTTGCTAACTTTTATCAGCTAGAGGACGATATGTCCCGCTACGTCATCAGCAGGCTCGCTGTCGCGGGCGGCGACATCGTTTTGAAACGGCTTCAAGTCGAAGCGACCGGGGACAATTTAAGTTGGACCCACGAGGCGATCCGATGGAGAGCGGATCACGAAGGATATGCGGTATTTCATGAATACGAGGACATCCCAGGGACGTTTGCGCAGCAACGAGTAAGTCTAGACACCACTTATGGGTTTACGTTTCACTCATTCGCACAGCCGCTTTATTTTAACAGCATCTATCCAGAATTATTCATTCGCTGGGCTTTCTCGCCGGAGAACACGGAAGAGTTTTTCGGCGTGTTCGACGAAGTCACCGGCCCCGATGGACTGTCGTACCTCCAACCGCTAACTCGCCTGAATATGGGACTAGCTGTGTCCGGTTGTAGCATCGTAAGTCATCCCTCCCGCTTTCAACGGTAATGATATGCCGAACCTTTTAGCTTCTGACCTGTCTTCATTTCGTTGCCAAAAGGTCACGTAGGCGGGCAGACAATGTCTGGAGGGATCACACCGCGAGATACATGGTTGATGTCACGCGTTTCTTCCGCCGAGTTATCGTAGGGAATTTAGCAGACGCGCCAGACGATGTCGTTGTCAGAGCGCAACAAAGTCTAATGCGTCTGGCTTGTCTGGAACTCTGAAAGCAATGTATTTCTCCCTGTACATATTATTGCTCTGGTAGTAGGTGTACGCCGCACTTGCAGGATTCTTCATTCCTTGTGCCAGCCTCTGCCAAATCGTGCCATAATTGTTTTGAAGTAGTGATCAGGATATTGGTGGAACTTGCCATGAGAAGTTGATGGCGGCGTTTCGTAACAAGTTCCCGACTCCCACGAATAGTGTAGGTTTTGGAGCCAAACGGTCAGGCACCCTACCAAACGGTTTGCAGCCATTTTCATCATGTGATACCCCCGTTTCTGTCACGTATTCTCGAACGGACGGTCGTCACGCATCACGCGTCACTGACCAACCCTGATTGAGCAGGTCGAGATTGGGCTCGACGAGTCCTCTTTCTCAAGTAACTCTCAGGACTCATCAGAAGCCATTCAGACCCCGATCAGAACGACTCTTGATGGAACTTTGTGCGATAGCGAGCGATATGGCCCAATGCCATGGCCCTGCGTGACATCGAAGTCGTTTTACCTTCTCGTCGATTCATTTTGGCCTATTCAAGTCTACGCGTTCAGAGCCGTATCAGACATGCACAACAGTGGTCTCAATTTAGAGAACAGGGCGCAGCGCTGCCAATATTGTTCAGGAACGGTGGCCTCGTGCACCGCATGTCAAACAGCATTCGTCCCGATCGAGTGTCCAGGGCAAGTGGGCGTGGTACTTATATTTGCTCTGGTCTCGCGAAAGTAGAAACAGCCGCATCCCTTGTTTCGTACACACCATGTCAAGCGTCCTGGATCCGTTTCCACACAGTACACTACAGGGTCAATTCTCCCCTCCGACATCCTACACGATCGGCCGACTTCGAACGAATCCACTTGTACGCGCTCAGCACCTCAGAGGGCATCTCGCGCTCCTACACGCTTTTGATGCGCTAAGACGTGATGTGGAATCAGGAGACTTGTCTCGTTTCCCACCGGATGTACGTATCATGGATGCGGGAACGCGTTGGGGGTGGTTCGTGAGTCTTGCGGTCGAAAGGTAAGCCATAAACACACCATTTCACGAGACAAATGATTCAGGTTCTACAAAGGTTTGAGCGATGGTGTAGTTGCGTTTGTGATGCGCGGATAGGCACTGTCGATGATACGCTGCCTCCCATCGATGTCGTGATGGTATGGCATACATATCTTCTCAATCCAATGTATGTGAAATAAACCGCATCCGAGACACGACCGCTTATCCCTTTGTTAGTTGGTATGCAGAAGACACTATGCGTGTGTCGACGCTCTCGGGTTTGCCGAGGTATACAGACTATCTGGCTGCTCATCTCGCAAGTAGTTTCCGGACGCTCTAGATAGTCATTTCTGACCGAGCACTTCGCAGGAGTCTCCCGAGCTTCTACTAACCGATTCGCCACGCTCCAATCGCGTGCAAATATGGAGTGACCGAACGATGACACCATATGACCCGTTTGATGCTGCGAAGGCAATAACAAGTGTAAGGCTTCAGTGTCCTCGTTGCGAAACCTGGGCAGATGTCCGTGAGTATTACTATCAGATCTATATCGTTATGTAATGATTTGCTGAGTCGTTTCTCCAGCATTCCTCGCGCTGGATGGAAAGGGGTATGCACAGAGTAAATTCGTGGCTACCTGTTCTTCTTGCCATGAGAACATCACAAAGGAATTGCTTGGCCTGTACAAATTCGCAAAAGACCTCGCAAGGCACGACAGTGAAGGACCAGCGGCTTTCCTCGCGTGAGTCGTCTTCCTCTGAACCATGGTCATTGCATGGTTGATGTTAAACTGTGCCTTTGTGCTTCATAGCGGGACACTTCATTCCCAAGAAGAGATCCAGGACACCGGCCGCGCATCAATAATTAAAGACAGAGCGAGATCTTTCATGAAGCTTTCTTCGAGCCGGTCAAGTTCAGCTTCACGCAACGCGGTCACAGTACACGAGATAATGAAGGAATTGAAGCATGATCCTGCTAAGTTCTCCAGAATGCTGAAGACTACGTTTCTACCCAGAATGTATGTCGTCGCATCAGTCCTGCCAGCTTCTCGCGCATATGTAATTCACCAGAGCGGACCGGATCCTTCACGCCTATTCCGATGACCGGTCGTTCTCAACAGAACTTGTCGGTGCTGTCCGTGATATACCTTTTGATTTTTTGTTTGTGTGATCTTAACAAACGATCAGGTCCTGCGTCAAGGCTCATTTGTATGCAAGATGGCTGAGCTTGGTTGGACACAGCCTGTGTTTCTTTCGGACGGCGACGGTGCAATCATCCTAGAGCATTGCGTGACCAGATACCATGCGTACGCACACACCCCAGCCGATTCACGCATCCACTCTCATCATGTGATTAGTTTTCTGAACCTTATGGCTGGTTCACCCGGATCGTTCTTCGTCCCCACTCTTGATATTGACCTTGCGTGGCATACACACCAGCTCATGGGTGCTATATATCAAAGAGATTGCAAGGCCTTGGTGGGTCGCTATGTCGATCAGTAAGTACGAGCCCATCGTTTTCGAACACTTAGCTCACAGGAGCTTCCCAGTGACGACAAAGTCGAAGAAGATCATCTCGCAACATCATTCGACGTCACTTGCCGTGCGTGGCTGGTACGTCATACCACACCCACATACACCAACACTGATGCCAACTTTGTTTCCGCAGAGTCAATACAAAGTACCGTACACCTACTGTGGGTGCCCACGCCCAGGGACGACCTTTAGCCAGCGCCTCCAACGCGCTTTCGGAGGAGACAAGTCTGCGGATACGAATACGAGCTCGACTCTCCGCCCGCTGGAAGAAGCAGCCCCCGGTACGCACCCGAGCGACCACAACGCCGTGTTTCCAATGCACCTGCACCGTTTGTCCATGCACGCGCGGGAACGTCGGCGGAAGAAGATTGAACGTCGACGACTGCGAGAGGCGCGCGAGGCTCCCAAAGAGAGCGGGGCGTCAGGCAACCTCTCATCTAAGGCTGCCTTTGCGCAGCGGAGGACTGGCGCGGCTTTCAATCATTCTGTGCCGTTTTTGTATCCGGTTCCGTTGTATTATGCGCCTATCGGTGGGTGTGTTGCGGGTATCGGGGGTGTCGTCGATGGGGGTACTCCATGGGCTGGTGCGCAGTGCGCTTTGGTACGTCGGATTGCTGGTGTTTTTTTCAGGTTGGAGTTGACATCTCGTTGATGGCGTCTAGGGTGCGGGCGGATGCGGCACCGGTAGTGGTGGATTCAGCTGCAGTGTCGGAGGGGGTGGTGGTGGTGGTGGTTCAAATTGCGGCGGGGGCGGGGGATGTGGAGGAGGCTGCGGTGGAGGTGGAGGATGTGGGGGTGGTGGAGGATGTGGTGGAAGTTAAGTTCTCTCGACATATCAAGACAGATTAGCAGTACTGTGTCGCTATATTCAACCCAAGGTCTGGTAAATTTGGTTCGACTTTGGCAGACGGATTCGCACGGTCAGGCGATAGATAACCCAATTTTAGACGTAGTCAAAGTCACATGGAAATATGATAAGTCCTTATCCGGATAGACTCGCGACGCGTCTTGTTAAACCGATACGACTAGCATGAGTTCTCACTATAGCAGCATTCTGATTCCTCCTTATTCTACCCAAGCCCAACATAGACTCACTCTCAGAAGCAACGCCTGTTTCCCAAATGGTTGTATGCAATCTGCTATCGACATTCTCCAAGCCGGTCGACTGAACCGCATGCAACTGCCAAATTCGTGACGCAAAAGGTGCACGGAGAGATGGACGACATAAATGACGACCTACAATCCAAGATCACCTCTATCACACCCGAGTTCCTTGTGGAATGGGACACCAGGTCAGCTTCAATTACTGGTGAAATGATCGAGAAACGCGCACCTGGCTTGTGCGAGATCCTGTCCAATGCAGCACAGACCGACCGTGCAAAACGCAAAAACACCACAAAGGATTGCTCTACAGTATGTGAAGCATATTTTCTCACTTGTGTACCACTCATTCCCTGGTGTACCTTCGGTGCCAAGTCTATCTTCCCTGTTGCCATCTTCCGCCAGCGATAGTCGCGCGCACCCCACCGAGCTCACAGAAAGTCGATTGCTCGACGCGCTCAACATGCTACCTCGGCCAGCCTCAGGGATGATGGGACCCGCGTGCACGCTGCGTAATTTGGCTCTAAACAGAACGTATCATGTGTTGTCTTGAAGTACGCTGGAACTGATGGGCGTCTTTGCAGAGTCACTACAACATTTTATACGTGGCACAGATCAATACCGCGATTTGAAGCGTATACATACACACAAAAAACTCATCGCCGAGAGGGAGACAGCGCCATGGCGTATCTATGCTCCCACCAAATGTATGTCGTCTACTATCCCATCTTTTAGCATTCGCCGCCGACTCAATCGCACTACAATACACTCCTTACAGCCGACGTTACCATGATGCTGGACAAGATGATCACAGCGGTCGACGAAGAGCTATCTGAAGAGGACCTAATGTGGATCGGAGATACGCTACCACCCGGCGTTCAGCACTGGGAGCACGCTTTCATTTTCCTGGGGTACACCGCGGCGGGGACGGCACTCTTCCCGGAGGCGCTCGGCGCATCCATCGGCTTCTCGGCGTTGTCGGTAGTTGTACTGGCCGTTGGCGCGCCAATCTATCTGTCTGTCGAGGTGTTCAAGTACGTGTTTAGGTTCTCTTTTTCCGTCAAGTATGTAATATTGATGTGAATGGACGTTTAGTATGGTTCGACGACGCAATGCCCGGACTGGTAGAAGATCTCAGCAAACAGAGAGTTTGCGATCGCACTAGATAGCTTAGCTTTTTTATGGTCCTTGAAGTTCCCTGAAATTCATCATATTTATTTCTCTAGTGTAGTGATTCTATACAATGGTCCCATTGCATCTCTCAATAAATGCTCACTCAATTGGCTAGTACTGCGGCAGGGACCCTAGGCCGTATATTAGTCCATGGCATCCACCAAGCCCACTACGTGCACCAATCAAGTCGGCCGCGTAATAAATGATACTGCGGCCTGTATGTAACAAATCAGAGCACGTGCGGCTCCGAGGAATGGCATAAACAGGAACATGTCGTGTCAACCATGATCAATCAAACCCATGACGGAGGTTCCTGCGGGCAATGACGAGCATTGAACCGAGATGTTCAATGCATAAGTTGAAACGTGTAGTCGCGGCGTGTGTCGACGGGCGCCTTTAGTCGGAGCTTGAGTTGGGCGGCAACTTGCAAGCTTGTTTCTTCCATCGACTGCGATCGAAAAGGTTGAGGTTGAAATTTCAGTTAATAATTCGGCATAACATCCGACCGGGCGGCTAACCGAAGGCTTGATTGGCCACGACGTTGTGGGCTGGGCTGGCTTATTGGCAGAGACCGTCTTTTTGGGTTGATGAGAAGAAGTTATACTTATTATCGTATCCACAGAACCGTTGCCGTCAGGCTGTCATTTGCTGTGTTCAAGCGCAACTTGAACAAACGAAGAACTTGAAAGGCGCCGGGAGTCGACGTTATAACGTCGACTCCCGGCTATATTGTTGACTTTACACTCTGCAGCATACATTGGTCGGAACCACGTCTCATCATGCCCAGTCAAAAGGTTCACGCTTCAATCTTGTACGCAAACGCGTACAAGCCAGTAGCGACACGGGGAAGAGGTTTCGACATACCAATGATGTATGGAATGCCCGAAGACAAGGCACCGGATAAACCTTTCTGGGAGACAGATCTGTTCGGCGACATCGAAGCGCAAGAGTTGGTCAACTCTTTGAGTCGACAACGACTGGGTGCAACAGAGTGCCTTGACAAGTTGTGGTTCATGCTGCGATTCGGTACGTTCCACCTCTGTACGCTACTCGATACACATAATACTTACTCCACCGCCTTCAGACGAGGGGAAGTACCGCATTAGAAACGTTCCTGAATGGCATACAAGATTTCTAAAAATCATTCGCGACAGCGAGTATGTGCCATTTATTAGGCTTGTTGTCATCGTCGCCTACTACGAGGGTGAGTTGCCTTTCTTAGTCTCCGAGTGTGCATTGTGTATGGTGTTTGTTACAGCCTGCGACCCGAAGGAACACTCGCAGGATCCTGCACAGCCTTGTAGGATAGATTCAAGAATACTTGGTGATGCGAAGGAATGGGTCAGTAACATTTTGAAAGAACACAGACATCAGTATAATACCAGAACGGTTGCTCTCTTGAATATCCTGACGAGACACGAGGATTTTCAAAAGCACATTCTTACCAAGGATGTAAAAATTCGTGGACTTAGTCGATTCGACCATCTCCACCGTGGCTAAAGGAAAATTACCCAACTTTGGGCAACGGGAGAACAATTTCGTGCAGGTGATGAAGGGCTTGAACAGCTTGTTGCAGTGTAGTGCGTTGGTGATCATCATGCATCCTGAGCTGACTCATGATCCATCAGAGACCACCCGCAAGTTCATAATCCTGAAGCTCTGGGAAAAATTCCCGAACTCGGGGCAACGGAGACTCAGTCGAGTATTGGAGGTCAATGGTATGGATGACACCTTTTATCTAGACTATACATCATTATCCAATTCCAGATCCCCACTTTTTGATTGCTGCGCTCCGCATGATGTTGACCCTGGTATTCCCTCGCTAATAGCTATGCCGACAAGCTTAGATTTGTGATTACACAACGACAGCCCCGATAAAGTTCTCCTTTGTGGAGCCTAGGACCTGCGAACTGGCGAAGAAGCGTGGTGGGATAATCGGGCCTCTCGCTGTCGAAATATGGTTTGCCCTTCACAATTCCACCGAGAAACGTAGGCTGCTTGTACTTGTACTTATAATTCCTGATTTAATCCACGTTTCAGAACCCCAATTTCTTGACAACACACGCGTTCGAGCAAATATCGCTAGCGCCTTGGTCCGCACGGATTTCAAGATGGACGGTCTGGTCGACAAACAAAACAGTGGCAGAGATCCTGGGAGTCAAGTACTACCTTTCATTCTTGGAACGAGTGAGTGAAATTTCGTAGATTATTCCTAACCAGAGCTGGTCCTGACATGCGTTGTATCAGACGTCGAGGGACTCGATAAGCAACAGAAGAAACTCATCAAAAAGTTAATGAAAAACCGTTCAGGATGGGGACCTTCGCGTGCGTACCAACATGACAATGATCCTCCTGAAGCTATGCGAGAGTGAGTCTATTTTGACAAACGAAGTTATGATCTCATCGTTCGTTAGCTGGTTTCATCCGAAATTACCTCCGCGAGATTCATGCAACACAGTACATCCTCGTCTGCACCTCCTTGCTCGCATGACCACCGAGGGAGTTAACACGTTAACATAGTGAGCACTCCCCTTCTCGACCTCGACCACATTCCCACCCTCACCCTCGCTCGTATAATCACCTAGCGTCATAACTCCACGACGCGCCAAGGCAATCGCAATTGCAAGTGTCCTTGTCCGCAACTCTATCCAAGCGGGATGACAGACGAGTAGGTATCGCCGCAATCGTGCTACCGGGCGCCTCCTCTGATACCTTGTGACTGCAGCGGACGGAGCGAAGGTCGTCGAATCTTGCATACCCAAAGTCATCGAGTTGATTCTCTCAGTTGCGACGACCTCTGATCGCGCAAAAACTCTACTCGGACCGGCTTCAACAGTGATGGGACCCGCGTGTACATTGCGTAATTTGGCTCTAAATAGAACGTGTTACGTTTTATCTGGAAGGGACGTTGGAACTGATACGTTTCATTGCAGAGTCATTACGGCATTCCATACACAACACGAAACAATACCGCGATTTGAGGAATATATATCTATCCCGATCACTCATTTCCGAGTGTGAGACAAAGCCATGGCGCGTTTACACCCTAGGCTACCAGATGTTGGTCGTCTGTTATCCTATCTTTCAGTATGTGCCGTTAACTCAACTTACTCCTTATAGCCGACGTGACCACCATGCTGGAGAAGGTGATGAAGGCTATCGAAGGAGAGCTGTCGGAAGAGGACTTGATGTGGATCGGAGATCCGCTACCACCCGGCGTTCAGCATTGGGACCGTGCCTTCATGTTCCTCGGCTACACCGCGGCGGGGACAGCACTCTTCCCGGTGGCTCTCGGCGCATGTGTCGGCTTCACCGCGCTGACACTCGTTGCGATTGCCATCGGTGCGCCGATTTATCTGTCTGTCGAGATGTTCAAGTGCGTGTCAAACTCTCTCTCTTTCTCTCTCTTTCTCTCTCTTTCTCTCTCCTTTTCTTTTCGCTATGTCATGGTGAGAATTGACCTCAACGGATGTTATTATAAATCAGTTTGGTTCGACGGTCACGCAAACACAAGGCTTGGCCAGCCGTCGACGAGGACGATAAACTTGATCCGAATGATCCGGACTTGGTGGAGGACAAAGATGCTCCGACAGTGCTCGTAACATCTGAACCTAGGATGGAGGAGGAAATAAGGATAGTGGCAGAGGGGAAGGGGAAGGCTGTGAATGGTACATAAGCGATGATGGTGGTGTAGGCTCCTTCGAGTGAATACCCAACGCGAGCCGGGCGAGCGGGGTTTCTTGTTGGGCGATGTGTAGCACAATATTTATACATACATGCACTTATGTTGTGTGGTTTCTACATATCTTCTACTCAGGTAAATTGTTTGTTGAACAGCATATGTACAGAATACAGCATGCGCTACGTATTGCCCCTCTGTGGACGAAAAATTTGGGTGACCGGGGAAGCGTGAACACGTGACATTTCCCAATTTGGCATTTCAGGTGTGTTTGTGTTGCGTGCTCCCCTTCTCACCCGCTGATACAAGTTGCCCGCTTGATCAAGTTCCGCTCCCCCAAGGTCTCCTTCGTTTTGGTTCAAGACGATGATTCTGCGCAACCCGCTGGCGTGCACGACCAACAGGCGAGGTCATACGGATGTGCGTTCGTTCAAGGTTGCTTCGTCCGGGACTTGTCCTTAACGCTTTGGACAAGACAACGACTTTTCCGAGTTCCAGAGACCAGACAATTATATTCGGTATATAGGTGAGGACGCCCGCGCGGCTGGTCTGCCCGTTTATTGACATGTTGCAGCCTGAGATCCGTTGAAGAAGGATCTAGTTCGAGTATGGTATGGACCATGGATAATCTGGAGAAGGAGTATTTCGAGTTGGTGCGTCGCGTGACTGGTGCTCTAGTGGAATCTCATGACATCCATCTCACCGGATCCAGATCAAGAACACCCTTAAGTCAGACAATGCCATGCCCTCGGAAGATTCGACGTGTGTTATATGTGATGACTCGGAGGGAGAGAATAGCAGTGCGATCGTGTTTTTGTAATGGCTATACATCAAGGTATGTACGTAACCCTAATGCTCTGCAAACGTGTTCTTAAGGTCCAAGATTGTTACGGCGTTCCTTACATACCCGAAGGAAAGTGGCTCTGTCGGAAGTGTACAGTGTTTCCCGCGAACCTGGTAGTGAGTGCGGTCCTCTTTCTGAAGAAGTGATCCCTGAACCGTCTGCACAAACCCATAGTCGTGTATATGTTTTCCCGACGAAGGTGGCGCGTTCAAGCAAACCACCACTCTGGGTGACTGGGCTCATCTACTTTGTGCAATATAGATTCCGGAGACAAGGGTAGCCAACGAAGTGTTCATGGAGCCCATCACGGGTTCTGACAACATTCCAAAACAACGATAGAAGCTAGTGAGCGTGCTCGTCAAATGTCCGCATGACGAGACCATGAGTTTACGAGTTCATCTAGAAATGTTCGGTGTGCGGGGTTCGTTAAGGAGCCTGCATCCGATGCACCGAAACGTCTTGTTTCCTTACTTTTCATACCACTTGCGCGAGGAAGGAAAAACTTCTCGTGCCAATGAAAAGTACGCAAGTCTCAGAGCCGGTCAAGCTCACATCCTATTGCGAAAAAACACCTTCCGGTATGGGATATATGCACGATTTGCTTCAACTTGACTGATGAGCGTGCACAGAAAGCACAAGCAGAGGCGCGTCTTAAGGTCCTCGTGCATGACAACGTTACTTTCAGCTCAAATTCCAAGCTATCTTAATCCGCCAACACATACATCAGTGGACCTCCCCTTATTCCCCACATCATCGTCGACCGTATTCTTAATTACATCACCAAGATCAACGTGAGAATGAAACCCGAGTTCGTTTAGATGGTTTGCAAGTACTGGAGTTTGAAGCCTGAGGTAAGGCGGGGTGCACCGCTGTTGAAACGATTGCATCTCGAGCCATGGACTGCTTTGAATATCGGCAAGATGCTGAGCGAGGAAGAGAAGACGTTCAAGCTGAAAGTGCGTATCTATCTCTCCGGACTATCTCTGCCTGGCTGAGCCCGTGTCCAGTGCTTGAAGCGCGTCAGAGATTACCTCGAGAAGCTTCATGAGCTAGTTCTGCTGTCTCGCAAACGAGGAAGTCGACAGCTTGCGCCAGTCGAGGCCATTCAAAGGATGCTAGACGCTGCCCACTTCCCTCACTTGGCACCCATGCGTCTCGCTTCCGAGAAGGTTCTCGCGTAAGTAGTAGATTACATCGAGGTGGGTAGGTCGTTCACAAATCTAAGCCTCGATGGAAATGGTTTGTTCAGGCATCAGGCATCCGGTATCCAAATCCGAAGTGTCCGACTACTACGAGGTCGTCAAGAACCCCATGACCTGGGACACCGTTGACACAAGTTGGATCGACACAAGTACTAGTACTGGGATTCCGAGTCTTTTAAGGCACGCGATCCTATATAACAAACTCGTGACCGCTTTCCACAAGACTGCTCAGCGAATGACCGTTCAACCCATCCTTGAACAGTTGGTTCCCCACGACATCAACATCCGCATCCCTTTGAAGGCGAGGCTGCTATTGGTGACTTTGAAGCACCCTTGGAAGCACTACGGCTTCTCGTTTCGCAAGAGCGGATTCAAAATCTCATCGACCTCCTTCTCGAGACTGACCCACTGACCACCTGTTCAGCTATGAACCAGGGTGGATCAAACCTCCTCCGCCACCACCACCTCCGAAACCAAAAGCAAGCAAAAGCAGGCTGCCAAAGTTCCAAAAGCTGTCGAAACCGGTGCCCTCGGTTCTACGCCTGGATTCAGCGCTCCTCGTACTCGGCATGCGCTCTCTGCTGCAGCGGTTTTCGAGGCGGAGGCTGCATGTGGCATTGTTGATGACCAGGTTCAAGTGATGCAAGAAGCAGACGCTAGCGAAGCAGCGTATCAAGTTGCGAACGACGGGTCAACCGGATGTTCTCGTACCGGAGTTCGTTCAGGATGTTCGATGTCGGTTGGTTCTTGCCAGAGGGCAGAAACGAGGAAGGAGACAGGCTGTCGACAGGCAATTGCTACCTCCACCAAAAAAGCGAATGCGGACGGTGCGTGTCGAGTGATTTCTTGCATTGACCAGAGACTTCACGCGATCATTTCAGCGGAGCGTGGAACTTCGAAGCTCTTGACAATCAACACGACCGCATCCGAGAACCAACCATACGAGCGACGGTTCCTCCAGAGGAAGAAGAATTTGCAGGACCGTAGAGAAGAGCGTAAAAGTGGATGTTCTGACGGAGGTCGATCCTCCAGAAGAAGAGCCTCTTGTTGCTTCTACGATCCATGATGTGTGTCGGAGCCTGTCTTCGCCCCGGCCCCGGCCCCCACCCCGACTTCTCTCCGAACCTATCCAAGAAACCGTCCCTGTTCCTGGGCCCGAGCCTGTTCCTGAGCCCGAGCCCGCAACCACACCGGTACCAGAAGTACAGAAGGAAAAGGCGCAATCCAAGTTCGAAGTGCGCGTTGCTGCAATCCATACGCGAACGTCATTGCGGTGGATGGCAAGAACCATGGAAGAGCTTGACACGCTAGCCACACGGGAGAAGGCTTCGCGCCCCAAGGCAGAAAAGGCGACTGCAGCGGCCGCAGGGAATTGGAGACCGGTACCAAAGGTGATGGCTATGAGTCTGACTTGTCCTCTGTGAGCGATCTGGAGAGCGAGGAAGGTGGAAACGAGGCGGGAGCTAAGGGACGGCGAGTTGTAGGTCCACCTGTTGCCGGTCCTCTTACGGCACCCCAGCTGACTGGGTTACGCTTCCAGAGGGTAAAACGCTGGAACGAGGGACACTCGGTGCGTGTTTATGGTGCCATGACGATGGGATACGTATGCTGACCGATCCTTTACTGTAGTCTGGGCCAAAGCAGGTTAGTTTGACACATTCCTAATCCGCGCATCATCTCTGACGCGTCGTCTATCAGATACCTACCCGTAATGGCCAGCGGTGGTCTACTATGAGCCAGACGACGAACGTATTCCTTGTGCAGTGAAGAAACAACGTAACGTAGTACGCAAAGTCGGTGACGGGCCTATGCACCTGATCCAGTTTTATGACAAGGCGTCTCAATGGTAAGTCGTCCATCCGTCCGTTGCCAGATGGCTGACGATGTTCTTGTCACTGAAAAAGGCAATTATCGGGGCGATCGATTGTTGTTGCTCGGCGAGCGATCCGGATCATCGTTTTGACATTTTAGCTAGCTTTGGATAGCGAGAAGATACCAAGCATCTGAAAAGACTGTCGGGAGGTATATACGTGCGTGACCTGCTGTCTCGCCTTTCGTTGACGGCTTCGGTTGACTGTCTTTGTTCGATTCGTGTCACAGACGTGCAACCGCAGAGATTGGAGACCGAGGCAGACGTGGCTGTGAACCCGGATGTGATGGAGACGGAGACGGGAACAAAGATGGAGAGACAGGCAGAGGGAGGCTATATAGTTGCGGTTGAAGTGCCGGGAGCGTCGGGGGGCGTGTCGGAACATGCACTGGCGAACATGGATGTTACCGCAGAGGGAAGCGGTGACTCGGAAACGGTGTTGGCAGCTCCGGCGGATGAAGATTGATATTGAGGGTATGCGTACGGTCTAGTGTGCGCTCGTCATCTCTACCTTTACTCTACATTTGTGTGCTAATGTGACCGTACAGTGGAACTCGAAACTCTGCATGGAAAGAAATATTACCATAGTTCACAGGGTATTAAGACCCATGAACTACACTGCTCGAGGCGCAAAGGAAAGGAATGACAACGCGCGTTGAGTCTACCGACTGAACCAACATGCAAAGAACTTACAATACGAACAGCACGAACTACAGTCTGGTGCGTGTCTTTGCATCTCGCCGGGGTCTTGCTGAGGGAAGATGTCAATAGATGGAAGGTCTCGCAGTAAACGACGCTCACCCAGCGGCTCCATAGCTCAGAAAAGCCGCACGTCACGGCCTTGCTCCACGGTGTCATGTCAGACAACCCAAAATCAAAATCGGTCCCATCGACTCCATCATCCAGGCGGCATACCTGACCGACCCCCCACTCCAGGTGTATCACCGTCTTTGGGCTCAACGCCCGCTACGACTCCCTCAAGTACGAGCGTCGCCATCTCGCCATGGTTTATTATCAGATCGCCGGTCTCGGATACTTTTCCCCGGCCGACCCAAACGACCCCACGACCTTTTACATCATCGCCACCACCCTCGTCGCCTTTGACCCCGCAGACCCCCACTCCTTTCCCGGTAAAGTCTGCAAAAACCTCGCCATTGACAAGGCTACCTGGTCCATAGGGAACTACATGGGCTACCCCACGGGTATCTATCTTTTGACCACACGGTCACCACAACGACCAGTCATGGATACCGATGACGAAGGCAGCGACGCACGCACGCACGTCCCTTCATCCCCTCACGCGCAACGTCAACGAGAACGGCGCACGCACACGCACCCCTACATCCCACTCCCTCATACACACGGCGACGACGAACGACGCGACGACTGACGCGCGTGCATGCCACGACACGATGACGGCGGGGAAACGGCGGAGGCGACGGAGCTTGATGGAGACGGCGATGGAAACGAGGTGCGTCCCCACCACCATCAGGGGAATGGTGAAGAAATGATATTTCCAGATGAAAAAGCTCAATTTATATAATTATGATATCTCCAGTCCAATAATTATCTTCACTGGTAACTTGTTACCAATAAGAAGACATTATGTTAGTGTTTTGATATGGTCATCCCATGCAGACATAAGACTGATCAATGGCCAGATTAAATATTCACCTTTGACAAAGTCTAGATAATCCTAGACTGCCATGGCAACCTCTGATCAGAGGTTGATCTATCATTGAACTGAAGTTAGGAGTGTGACCATCTTGCCTTCAAGTTGCTTTTAGTTGACAAAGGTACATCAGTGATGTGACATACTTCTGCCACTTGGGAACCTCTGATCAGAGGTTGATCTATCATTGAACTGAAGTTAGGAGTGTGACCATCTTGCCTTCAAGTTGCTTTTAGTTGACAAAGGTATATCAGTGATGTGACATAGTGCTGCCACTTGGGAACCTCTGATCAGAGGTTGATCTATCATTGAACTGAAGTTAGGAGTGTGACCATCTTGCCTTCAAGTTGCTTTTAGTTGACAAAGGTATATCAGTGATGTGACATAGTGCTGCCACTTGAGAACCTCTGATCAGAGGTTGATCTATCATTGAACTGAAGTTAGGAGTGTGACCATCTTGCCTTCAAGTTGCTTTTAGTTGACAAAGGTATATCAGTGATGTGACATAGTGCTGCCACTTGGCAATATCTGATCAGAGGTTGATTTATCATTGAACTAAAGTTAGGGGTGTGACCATCTATGGTGAAGAAATGATATTTCCAGACAACTAAGGTCAACTTATATAACCATGATATTTCAATATCTACATTTTCAATATGTTATCATTGACACATCATAAAGATGGTAGGATGACACACTATAGATAATCCTAGACTTAGACAAAGGAAATTGATCAGAGGTGATATGCTATCAACCAGAAATCAGTAGCCAGATCATCTTGTTCTCAGAGAGCTTTTTACTAATGACACTAGATCAGTAATGTGTTATTCTGGTATCAGTTGGTGAACAAATGATATTTCCAGACACCTTAAGATCAGCATGTATAACTGTGATATTTCAAGTCTCATGGGATTACCAACACAAATAATAAAGACAATAGAATGGTACACTGTAGATAACCCTAGGCTGTGATGAAGGAAATTGATCAGAGGTGATATATTATCAACCAGATATAAGTAGCCAGATTATCTTGTTCTCAGAGTGCTTTCAGCTGAGAATACTAGTTCAGTGATTTGTCATGCTGGCAACAACTGGTAAAGCAATGGCATTTCCAGATAAATTAAGATCAACTTATGTAACAATGATATTTCATATCTCTGTTTGTTGTCAATAATAATAATGATAGTAAAATGGCAGACTGTAGACAATCCTAGATTGAGATGAAGGTGATTGACCAAAGTTGCCTTTACCTATCCATTATCAGACAAGAATCAGTAGCATGATCATTGTGACCCCATGATGCATTTAACTGAGAATACTAGGTCAGTGGTATGTCATGCTGAATTGATATTATCTTTTCTTTCAAGAACATTATACCAGTCATGACCATACCATGCACTACCATGACTTGCAATTCATGCAATTAAACCTTGGCCGTGAGAGGTATGTTACCATAAACTGGCAGACCATAGTGTCACTGCATCCAATGTTAAGGTGAGACAATGTGAATGGCAGCAACAACATGCAGCAGTGACTGCACAACACACACAAACATGTGTGTTGCATGGTCACTTCCGAGTCTGCCTGCTAAGAGAGGACTGTGACAGGGTCAACATAGTCTCATTCAAGTCATTGCATCATTGTCTCCTCATTGTATTGCTGTCGAGTCACCATGTTTCATTAAGTCTTTGTCATAGTTATGGTTGTACTAATAAGCAATTGCACGGTACAGCCTGAGACGGGTACCCATGCTGCAGCAACCATACTAGTACTACCTGCCATGATACACATGGGCCGTGGAAAGGCAGCATTGTATCTCATCATTGCATTGATTATCTCCCTGGTGTGGCATCACCATCAAGCCATCCTCGTCCTCCCTGCCATGGCATTGTCAGTGTGCAAATGGAACACATCTGTCACCTTGCCATATCAACCATTTCTCAAACCCTGCGCGCATAAGACAAGCTGGACACAAGGTAGGAGTATGGTGACCAGCAAGTTGGGGAAGATAGTGAGAAGAACGCGTGAGGTCACCAATTTCGGCGGTCCAGGAACACTTACCAAGGGGAAACAGTATGTGCTGTCTTTGAACCTATAAGTAGATGGGATGGTCAAGCGTGTTTGTGACGAACCCGTAGATGCTGCCTTTATCGAACATCGTCTTCCGCATTGGTTGGACGGGACACCAAGAGCATTCCAGTAGAACATTGTAGGGGTTTTCAGCATTGCGACAACAAGCGGGTTCAGGAGCACAGGCATCAGCTCTTCTTTCCATATTTCCACTTTGCTCCTCGGTCATGAAAGGTGTTGCAAAGATCTTCTGCATCTTTGGTTACCCCGGCGAGAATGAAACTAATGCGAGCAAGTGGGTCGCCAAACCGCTATAACCATTCACCTAAAACGCCTCCGAGAACGCCGTGTCATTGATGTGCCAGAGCTGACAGGCAATGGAAAAGTGAGGCAATGAAATCTTGGAATCCAGTAGCGAGCGGAATCGCGGGTGTCGGCCCTCTCCAAACACGGTGATAAAATCCGGGCAACTCAATGTGAGTAATGCAAGCTTCAACTCTAGGAGATGGCCTTGACTGAAAGTACGGATCAGATGGATGGTCATTATCGACGAGGCCGTTGCCTTATCACGGGTTCATATCCACATAATGAATCTATGGTAAAAGAATGTCAATGCAATGAACCAGTGCCAGCATATCGACTCACTCTCCGGGGCTAAGCGGCGCTCACGTAGTGAAGAGCATTGTCTCCCGCAGACGTATTAACGAGCATAGAATCATCAGGACCCAAATTGAGATACCTCATGTCGGGTCTTCCTGTAGTCCAAATCAGATACTCCTGAAAAATGAACATCCTGAACTCCTTATGAACAGGCTGTTCGTAATACGGCAATCCCCAGGGCTAGGCAAACTTTAAGCACATGAACAGATGACGATAAGAGCAGACGGCGGACGCACGTTTCCGACGAAGCAATGGAATGAACTCAAGGGAGGTGTGATATTGATCGTCGAATACGCTGGTGCCGCCGACTCGTCCTTGAAGAGTGCTTTATCGTCAAGCAGAGTAACGGCCTTGGGGTCCGAGTCTTTGGGGTGGGGAGATTCCGATCATGTTTCCACTTTCCATTTCGAATGATGGCAGAAGCGCGACACATCGCGCGATCGCGAACGGCCAAGCCAGATGTAGTAAGAACTATCGAATGTTCGATGAGCGGAGGACAACGGAAATAGGCACCTGCCATACTCACATGTGAGCGATAAAGGGAATGACAATGATTCCTGCCATTGTACGTCTTGACCTATCGATGGAGATTAGATTCCTGATGGATACGCCAATGATGCTGGACCGCACCATGCTAAATTTGTACTCGAGGTAGCGGTGAGATGACACAGGAAACGTGACCAAAGCCAAACCAGATCTGCCAGAACCAACCACTGAGCCAACCGTACTCTCGCTAGTCCCTCCAAATCAGATACTCCGGAAACAGTAACAATAAAAAAACGCATCCATGTAAACGAATGAATGAACGTCCTGAACTCCTTATGAACTGACTGTTCGTGATACGGCAATTTCCAGGGCTAGGCAAACTTGAAGCACAGGAACATGCGATGATAAGAGCTGACACACGTTTCCGACGTGGTAATGGAAGGAGCTCAAGGGGTGTGTGATATTGATCGTCGAATGCGCTGGTGCCGCCGACTCGTCCTTGCAGCGTGCTTTATCGTCAAGCAGAGTAGCGGCCTTGGAGTCTTTCGGGTTGGACGAAGTAGGAGAGCAATTTCCGATCATATTTCCACTTTCCACTTGGAATGCATGGCGGAAGCGTGACACGTTGCACGATCGCAAGCGGCATGTAGTAAGGACTATCGAATGTTCGATGAGCGGAGGATAACAGAAATAGGCCATACTCACATGCGAAAGATAAAGGGAATGACAAAATTATTCCTGCCATTGTACGTCTTGACCTATCGATGGAGATTAGAATCCCGTGCGATACACGAAACTTTGATGCTGGGCCCACCGTGCCAAATTTGTACTCGAGGTAGTCGCGGCGGTGAGGCGACAGAGAGACATGATCAAAGTCAAACCAGATCTGCCAGAACCAACGACTGAGCCAACCACACTCTTTGCTAGTACCTCCAATCGCCTTCTCGTGGAGTGAGGGCTGGCGTTCCGACGTGAAAAAGTCAACGACACCGAGCAGGCCATCTCCGGACAGATAATATTATCACTGGCAATGCGGTTGAGGAGAGTGTAAAAGTTTGGAATCTAGAAAAGAAATGCTGGTTCTTGGAAATGATGAGATAAGGTGTGTATGTACATACCATGGAAGAGAATAGCTGAGCGTAATGAAACTGATGCTGCCCTTGGGATCACTGGTAGACCACTCGAAGATGGCTCACGGAAGGACGTGATACGGTGTCAACCCACGAACTTGAAGCCACTTCGAGTCCTGTCATACACGTCGACCTGGCCCTTGTAAGACTGCGATGCAACGCGGCGGTGAGGAACCATGCACATGAGGCACTAGTAGGCGGCAACGAACCTTGTCGAGATGCGTCTGCTGATCGTTGGCGCGGAGTGGGCGAATGAAACAGTGCCATACGAACTTGAGGTTGGGCACTATTGCGTCCAAGCAGGCGAGAGCGAGGGCAACGGTGACAAGTGATCCTGCGACAATGATTCGTGTGGCAATCGTCGACGAGTTGGGCGACCGGATGTGGGAGTGTCAGTCACTGACTGCGTTCGGGATTTTCCGAGTCCTACTCGAAGTCGATTCCCTTTGTTCAGGCTAAACTGTTGTCACAGATATAATAAATGACAGTATATTGACTCGAGTTCTACATGAGTCTGCTAGAATTCGTAATGTTCCAGGTCAGAATTTTCCTGATCTGACTCATACATTGCGGCTATCAAATCGTCTGAGTCTGAGCAATCCGAGCGGCTGGCCCGGGAGTGCTCGGAACCGGAATCAAGGAAATCGTTCGGGTCATCGTTATCATCTTCGCCATCTGGTTGCATCGCCTCGTCAGACGTATTGGTATCAAATCCGAGACTATCAACAGTCGGGGGAGTGGTAGATTCCTGCTCGGAATGTTCTGTTAGTCGACGATTCTTGAGATCTGAAATAGGCAGAGGACGTACATTATGCTGGACAACGGAGTGAATATAGTGGTTTCTTTCCGAAGGTCTCTCGGCATGAGCATAAGAATGACCAACGCCAAGGCCCCAATGGTAACGCATGAGCATGTCACGATCTACGAACCTTGTTCAGACCATTAGTTCAAGTAGTTCAAGGGTTGGTGTGGGGAACCAAAAAAAATAGAGGCATCTAAACAATCCATACCTGTTGATATGATAACATTTCCAATCATCGGCATCGCCAGCGAGCTGAGATGCGGCGATGCGATCAGGATGTAACCTTCCATCTGCAAACACTGGCATGAGATGGCAGCACCGAAGAATGTCCGCCGGATCAACAAATCCAAAAGCATTTTCCGAGTGTATTGGTACGAATCTTGCCTTGTCAAGAATATGTTGTTCCCAGCCAGTCACAGCAGGTGATTCCAGAGGTTCGAACCATCGTACCCACAGGAAATCCAGTCGTCTTGATTGATAATCTCGGGATCCCGGGCCAATGAATATAACATTTGCATGATAGATGCCCAGCACGCGGGCATAACTGAACGGGTGGCGTTCTGAGCCCGGAGCGGACTCGCCAGATAACAACATGATATTTCGGTGGTCGGTAGAAGGGTTGATGGTGTCCGTCTCGCGGCGGAGGTCATATGTTGTATAATTGACACGGCACAAAGCATGACGGTACATGCGGTTTGCTTTGAAAACCACTTGGTTCAATGCTGAAAGAGTATCATCCGCCATACTAGTAGAGGAACTTGAATTCCTTTCAGGCTGCATTTCAGAGCCTTGGTGGATCTCGCGCATTCGAGGTAAAAGGTGAGCCTTAAGTTTGCCCAGAAAATCCTAAAGGTGTCGCGTCAGATCCGCCCTCAGTATCGGCGGATGTGAATCCACCTTTGCAGCTGGGTCATCGGTATTCTTTCCCACAAAAGACATCACGTCCTCTGGATTATTTTGAGATTGACCAATGACGTGATGTTGTTCGGGTATGTTCGGAGTCAAATCATTCGCTCTCAGTGCTTCTCTTTGCATGCGGATGCGGCGGATGCGGGCCTGGCGCCGTTCAATGGAAGCTAGTTGCGGGATAAATTCCCTACGACTAGTCCTAGCAAACCGCGCTTTGCTCGTACGATGCTCAAGCTCGCCCTGGCATGCAACATGAGTGTAAATAACAGCCGAGAGATTATATGACTGTGCTTACAGGCTGAGTTGAATAAGAGTCAGTGGTTCCGTAGAGTCTAATCTGAGCAGAATAATCTCCCAGGGCATGGAGTTTATACGTTTGAAGATTGAAGACCTTCAACTGGCGACCTGCCGTAGACAGGGAGCTTCTGTTCTGTGGAACATCTCGCTTTAAATTATCCCGAACCTGGCGTCTTCGGCGACTCTCTGCTTCACGATGAAGCTCCTTCGTCGAGAACGCAGCGCATGTCACTGCAACAAAATTCCGAAGTTTATTACCAAGGGAGCGTGTGACTGCATCCATAATTTGAAGTGTTTGATCCGTGTGCATCCGCAACTTCGCCAACCCATGCCAATATGCAAGGATGAAAAGAAGCTCTGAAATTTGGCGGTTGTGTGGCTCAGGAAGAAGGCCGATGAAAACAGGAATAGCGCACTTGATAGCATTAGAAAATAGCAACTGGAAGCAAAAACCACCTTAGCGCTCACCTGCAACAGATCCTCGAAGTCGCGGGCTGTCATTCGCTTCAACTCGGATACATTCCGCCTAAAGCGCCTAATCGTAGCACGCCCGAAGGCGGGAATTTGACGGTACCTGGTTGATACTGAGCAATAGATTTGGAATGCGATCAGTGTACCTACCGCCGATCGAGCTCCGCAAGTTTGTCTCCCTTCAGGCTGTCCAAGATTCTCAGCAAGTGAATAAATACCGCTTTCCACACACCGAGCTCGAACTCGTGTAAAAGATCTACAACGAGCATCAAGAAAAAATCGAATCCTAGGTGCCGAAGCCTCTCAGAGAAGGCATTCTGAAGGAAGCAGTGTGAGTGGCGCAACTTCTTAAAAGCCGCGCAAGTGGCGCAGAACGAAAAATCACCTTAGTGGGAACCATAGACTCTTCCTTAAGAAGAGCTTCGACCCGCGGAGTGTCGACCACATAATACTCTTCATAGATAAGGCGTCGTGCGGCAGAGATCTTATTGCGTCTGTCTGTAGAGTCCGTGCGCGCCAGGGTTCGTCGTTGCAACATATCTCTCCCCGTTGCTAGATTTCCGATCTTGTCTTTCGGAATTGTACAACGCGGGCATGGACACGCCCCGAGGTTGCGTATATTTGCTATCAACACCCTACTCATCGCGTATGTCAGTTATTCCTTTTAGTCGTTACAAACTCACTTTTCAGGGTAATCTGCGGAATAAGTAAATATTCGAGGGAAAAGCCGTCGTTCAACACCATCGACACATTTCACAACAATACCGTGTTCATAAGCATGAACAAACTCATCATCCAGAACTTCTGTCCATTGAGCATGGAAAAAATCCCTATGACAATGTGTGAAAAACGTGTCACTAGGGAGTTTGTCTCCGGAGTAGTCGAGTACAAAGTCTTTAAAGTCGTCCGGTAGCTGTGATGTCCAGATCAGAGCTCAAAGCAATGTGTCCTGGCAAATAATATCCACATACCGTTTGAAAGTAAGCAACATGGTTGCATAAATGGGCGGATGGCTTGCCTCTGTCGTACTTGGAGTTATTTCCAAAAAATACGTACAATGGCCAGAGTTTCGCATCGCCGAACGACGTCAACTGCGTCGCATCCGACCAGAACATGAGGGAAATTATTCGTCTGGGTAAATTGCATCCGGGCGCAGTTTCCATTTGTTGAAGCTGATGATGTGCCTCGAGGAATACCTGAGAAGTAAATAACTCGCCATGTACTCCAATGTCTTGGGCTTGATGTGGAGGGTGCCAACGTAGTTCGTATGGCTCGTAATAAAAGCGATGGTGGTCCGTAGGATTCAGGATTTTCTCTCGAATGACGGATATCAGCGATCGGCAGTATAAAGAAGATGTGAATTTTTTTGGTCCTGGATCTGCGCAGCGTCTCGGAAATGGAATAGAAATGGTCACTTCTCTCTTTCTCCACCCAGCATCGTTATCCATCCATTCAGCGTAGGGAAAGATGGCCGTAGAGTCGCTTAGGTTGGTGGAAGGATCAACCTGAGAACTGCAATTACCAGATGTCGCAATGTTACCCAATTCGCGATTGACGACTGTCCAATTGGTGTTGCGAACATCGCCAGGCTGGAAATCGGAGCTGCCGATGATATCGAGGAGACTCTTGAAGTCTTGTCTTGACTTCATTACGCCTTGGTTCCAGTACCAATCTCCGAGGCGAAAAGAGCTTTCGTTCGGGTACGGATGGAAGAAATTCTCTGAGCGAGCACCATTGGGAGTTTGACTTCGGTTGTGTAATGACACGGACACGGTATCCTCAGGATCGTGAACAGGGAGTGTTTTACTGTTATACACTCGGAACAAACCAAATGTGTTCCGCTGAGTCCTGAACGTGTGACAGAGTGCGGGCTGAACACCTTCCTGCTGTGCCGACAACTCTGGACAAGGCGCCGAAACGGATGGAATTGGCGGAGGGGCAGGTGGCGTTGGTGGTCTGGTAGTAACAACCTGAAGAACCTCAAGAGGAGGTAGAGCTGGAGGGAACTCGGGCAGTGTGTCTCTGAATCGTTGTGGGAGTTGTCTGTTCGGTCGACGGGCCCTCCTCAGTGACAGAGGGAGCGAATCGTCCGCCTGAGGAATCTCCCGACTCGCCTGAACTCCGTGTCCTTCATTTTGAGTAATCTGGGCAAGAGCCTCGATTAACTTGACCGTGCAATAAAAGTTGGAAAGGAAATGTGGGTACCGGTGCGACATGATCATTAGTTCCTACAACACTTCCTATGTGGTCAAGAGTGGCGGACTGAACACCTTCTGAGCCGAAATTGTGAACTGGCACAGATGTAGCATCCGAGATACCACTTGCAGGCCCAGGACAGGATTCCGAGTCTAAGGCAGAAACTTGAACACGACGCTTCTTTCGAAGGGTTTCTTGCGCACGTGCGAGCACATCCGACAGACGTTTCCTGCCTGCTTGGCACCCTTTAGCGTGTTTCGTATAGGAAGAGGACTGGGTAAAGGAGCGACCGCAGACACAAAGAGATGCCTGACTTAGCGCTGACATGCTTCTGAAATCCAGGTAGTAGCGTGCATTCACGAAACTAGTAGTCTCGTGACCAGACGTTCTAGCCGAGAGCGGGATGACTCCTCAATTTGTGCATACACACAGTAGTCTAGTCTGTGAATAGTGCTACAGTAGTACGTATCTAAGGAGAGAGAGCGTCATAGTGCGTGTCGCTGTTGTTTGTCCTTGCGATGATATGCGGACACACAGTTAGGGGGCGACCGTGCACGTCCAGTTGAGACGAACTTCGAAGGGCTTTACGTGCGTCTTTTTCATGATCCATTTACAGCGTGGTCGGATGGATGTGGAGGGGTGAGGGCGGGAGGGTGCTATGTGCATGTAGGAGGGTGGAGATAGCGAGAGCGAGAGCGTGCACGCGCGCGCACAGCAGAAGCAAGTGGGGAGCGTGGGTGCGCATACATGCGGCAGATGCGGACGCACATACCTCGAACTTTTTGTTGCGTAACATAGGGAACGGCAAAGGATGGACCGCTGGAGGCCGAGGAGGGGTTCGAAGGTGGAAGATTAACATTCAAACACGACGCGAGGGCGTCATTTCATCTATTCTTGTTTGCGAGTTGGGAAATGATGGGCTCTGACTCGATGACGACGCCCGAGATGGAGGGGGCAACCAAGGAATGGGTTCGAGTTTAGGCTTGGGAATAGGCTTCGGTGAGCGTGGTGGTCTTGTGCGAAAAGAAGTACTCTTTGTCGCGGAATTTCTTTTCTCGTTAGTCGTCAGCGCCCTGCGCGTCATATACGATGCCCATCCATCCACATACAGCCGTCCTTGACCCCTTCGCAAAGCATCTTTGAAGTCGCCTGGACCATATGGATTGGCAACGAAACTGGCTCCGGGACACGATGAATCATCTCTGGGAGAGGGTGAATGCGAGCGATGCTGCTCTGCTGCGTCTTCCGTTAATTCGACTGGCTCACGGCCAAGTTCCCAGTGTTGAGGAAGGAGCGTGTTGGGATCCCATAGCCAAGGACTGGCGTTCGTTTTCCCAGAGTTCGGGAGTGAGTCGATCTCTCATAACTAAGGGTTCGCGCTCAGGTTCCTGGCCTCGAGGTGAGGCTCGATCTAAAATAGCCAAGGGCTGGTGTTCTAGTTCCTTGGAGCGCTTGCGTAGGTTGTCGTTGACAGTGCCGTTAGCAGCAGATTCGCCGAGAGCAGCAATTTCTTCAAGAAGAGGCGTATCCAGTGAAATGGAAGAATAAGATCTTCATGTCCAGTAGGTGCAGGAAAGACGGGCAGACCGGAAGCAGCTCGATGACAGCGATGGGATTGCGTTGAAGGAGGGGTCGTGGTTTCTGCCACTGGCAGCGAGAGATTGGGTTGGTAGCGGATGGAGTCCAAGCTCAACCAAGCCAAGCAGACTCACCGTTCTCCACGACAACCCCCGATGATCATTGACCGGCCCCTCAATCCTCCATTCCATCCCCCTAAACCACCAAAGTTGGCGATAATAAAAAACGCAACGATCCCAAATGCGAAGCGCTTCCTACGCTCCTTCCACCCCGCCGAGAATTTAGAGTGGTTGAGGATGTGCGCGAACATCAGCACTGCGAAATACGACGTCGGGAGCCGTGGAAGGCAATCAATCTCAACGACACGTTACTGGAGTTGAGTCACCCACATAATGACGGACCAAGGACGGGACTGTTGGGCGGGCGTAAACCCGTCAACATGGCTGAACCACCGGCGGCTGGAACAGATTGACGGACGGGGGCCATGGGCGGGAGCGCATCCAGCGCCTCGAGTGACGCGGCGAGGAGCGCAAACACATCAGTGTGCACGTCAGAGGCTTGAGTCGCAAGGATGACTGAGGCTGACGATTGGGCACCCTTGCCCCCTTGCCCTTATCTTTGGCCTTTCCGACGAACCGACCGGGGTTATCCTTCTTGAGCGGAGGCGTTGGGAGGAGAGGCGCGAGACGGGCGAAACAGAGTGGAGTGTAGGAGGGAGTACGCATTCGAGGAGGCGGTCGAGGACTCTGTCGATTCGCTTTAGTGTAATCATGGGCGGCGTGGAACAAGGCGTGGAATGCCATCCGGAGGACGTACACGAGGATCGGGGAAGTTAGAGCGATGCGTGCGCTGTCTATATGCTCTGGTTGGAGCTGCGACGACGCAGTTTTGATCTGGGAAGAAAACAGAAATATGGATGGTGTCGAAAGCGGGAATGATGACGTCGGCGAGGCGTAACGCTGGTCATCAACGAGCGCACGCGACTGATAGCATGCTCATGCAATCACTGATCCTATGATCAGCACGATCAAACTACCAATCACAACATGACACGAACCAAGAGGGCTCTTGTGGAAGTTGTTACCGACTAGATGTACCAAGAGCAAACCTATCTGTGGATCTCCCGGACCCGAGTTATATTTGGAAGAACCTCATGAAGATGAAAATGGGGAGAACGATCGGACAGAGAACCCACGCCTCCAGTGATGTAGTTGATCGCGCTGCGAAATACAGGACTCATCAGTGTAGAACTGGTAGACTATGCGCCGCGTGGCCTTACGTGGACATGCGGAAATAACCAAATCTATCCCTGAGATCCTCGAACATATAGATCACATCCGCGGTGACAAAGAACTCTACCCATTTGACGCCGTGCGGTCGACGTTAATCAAGGGGCCGTTGTGATCACAACTGACACAAACTCACATCGTCGTGACACAGCCGATGGAACACCTATCAAAGTAAGCCACATCAACTAGTCAAACGAAATCGTGCTGTGAAACACAAGTGTGAGTGCTACCGAATGAAGTAAGCGAAACACAGTGTCGACCGACTCAGTGGTATTGTTGATTATCAAACTTGATGAGGAAAAAGACGGTATGAACGTAAAGATAGAATCTAGGAGGATAGACTGCAAGATACAAAGCATGCAACGTCTGCAAGAACCAGACGCGCATCACCGTCAAACGACTAAGTCAGATAGAACATTCGCGACACGCACCGCGCAACACCATGACCGCGACCAAATGACACCCACGGCTGATGCCCAGCTCGACCGCAATATACCACCCGAGCGGCACGAACGCAATCCCATTCATCGCCATGGTCACCCGCACGGCCACGTACGGCACGCTCGTGGGATACACTTCTCCGCTTGAAATCAAAGTTGCCGTCGTAGCCCATGGGGGAGCCCGATGAGCATCTTCCCCAGCGGCGGGTCCATGTTGAAATCACGCTTGAGGTAGGGCGACCCAACTTTCCTAAAGTGTGCCTCGTCCCAGACGACCGCGTTTGACAGGCTGATCTTGTAAGGGTGTATCAAGCAGGAAATATAGCGCAAGCGGGACGTATTTCCGATTTTGTTGTATGGATTCGGACTAGTAATGGGAATGGGAAAGAGAGAGATAGTTGTCAGTCGTGCTGCGGTGATAAAGCCTCAGTGCAGAGAAACGTACGATGGACTTGGGCGACAGCGAATGCAGACTGTGTATCCGTCCACCAGTGCTCATCTGCCACGCCCGCTTCACCTTGTTGCTGAGAGAATCCAAAGCGCTAGCACCACCACCACCACCATCTTCCGCAGAGCCAGTGCCGAAAGAGCCCATGGCGAACGCCAATGGCTGTCCGCGGCGTGTGGCACTGCATTGATACCGCGCCGCCCGTCGTGCCGCACGGTCTTGCTCCGTCGGCTCGTGATGACGGAGAAGGTAAAAGACAGCACCGCAGCATACGGGGATCAAAACGCTCAAGGCCACGACGACCCATATGAATGCTGGAAATTGGGGGCGGAGGGGGGAAGGAGAAGGCATAAACAGATGGGGAAAATGAAGAGGGCAGGATGAAACGAAAGTCAACTCGAAGTTGTATTACGACCGAAGTTGGAGTCGAATACTCACCGCCCTGCGAGCCATTGATTTTGGGGGCTTCACTCCGAGGCCAGGGGTGCTTCACCCTGCCTGTGACGGCGTCGGGAAACGGCAAGACGACCTCCACCTCGGGCTCGGATACGGATACGGATACGGATACGGATACGGATACGGATACGGATGTAAAGAAGCGGGTCTACTTCATCTGTGACACAACGAATTGTATATCTTTTCTCCTTTGATGGATCGCCAGGAAGGTAATGAAACCGAGTAATGGTAGAGTGGGGAAATATGGGGAAAGGAAGAAGCTCTGACTTTGTGCCTGCTCGTCGCCGCACGGTGTACACGCCGACGCCGTGATCAAGTTTAGATAAACAGTTTCTGCGTTCATTCTAGCTCTCGAGCGCTCGCGACGTGCGCCGATCTAACTCAAATCTGATCGTGATATGTTATCGAACCAAACGAGCCACGAGCGGGATTCTGATCAGAAGCGGAGACCGTGAAGGAAGCAAGAGCTCCCAGTTTTCTTGGGCTCGTTTCTAGAACGGGCCTATCGGATAGGATCGACCCGGCGTGATTTGAACGATACGCCCAACCTCGACTTGGAAGTAAACCGTTATCCGTCGAGCGCATCCCCAGCCCTGAAGACCAGATTCATTCCTTCGGTCCCATTGATGCGGGATGGAATTTTAACCAAGCGCGAATGACGACTGACGCGATCGCGCCAAGGGTGTTTCCAGGTGACTTCGACCCTGCGCGTAGCTTGCCAAGATTCTCGGAATGATCAAGCCCACGCCGAGATCATGTCAAGCGATTGTCCCTACTAATAGCGTGCTGCGATAAACGCAATCGGAATGTCGACCTATCTATCACCATCGACGCGTTAAAAGGTACCGTAAATGCATCGTGAGGAGATCCTGCCAATGCGGCAGGTAAGTAGTGAAAATCGATGATCGAAGAAACGACGCTTTCTAGGCTATTGGAAGAGAAACAAAATCGATAGATCACAGGCGCAGTCAGGCTCTGGATACATTTGGCCCAGGCATAAGTGAATCAATGATCCAGGCATGCTACGAAGTCAAAACCGACACTCCAACACCCAGCAGGATCAACAAGTTCATCATACAGACCACCCCACGCAAGTTCGTTCACAACCGGTAGACCGACACCTCCCCGAAACTCGATCCCAGTGCGATCAATCCTCGCGTCTCGTCATAGTCCAAGCACGACCAGTCATTCCCATCGCCATTCCCACCGTTCTCGAGAACGACCTTGACGTGCGCCTCTGGCGACCCCTGATTCAGTAAACCGGGAAAGAGGGCAACGACGAGCGTCTCTCGCGACGCCCCGGGAGTCATCTCCATGGCCACGGCCTCGATAAAGGTGCGTCAGTGATCAATCCGCCTACGGCCCATTCCGTGGGCTGAACCCATACTGCCGTTCCATAGGATCCGACGACCATGTCGCTACACCTGATCGGACCCCGATGTTGAGAAGACAGTGTGGATGTTAGACTAAAGGGAGCTGAATCGAACTCGTCTCCGACCGGGGTGGTATCGTGGGAGGTGTGCGGGTGGTCACGATCAAACGTCATGAACTGAAACTGTTCGGTGGGTCTCCACGGGTCTCTTCCCTTGTTGCGGACCAGCAGCGTCAATTGTGGCTGAACGGAACTAGCAAAGAATAACGACGCAGACGATCTTAATGCCAACGACACACCGTCAACCCAACCAAACGATTTGAAAACGCGAGGAAACGAGATGTTGAGATCTTCGCCAAATAACACCATCCGGGGTTGTTCGAAAATGCAGATGGAACGGGCCCTCACTACAAAGACGCTCCCATGGGCAAAAACGACATCCAGCGGTTTATCCTGCACACGCTTGAGTGCATGACGACCAAGAATGTGCAGATCGATTTCATCACCTGCCACGCATTTGGATTTTTCAGCAACGCTTGTTCTTGCGTCTTCCAATTCAGTATCAACGTTTCCGAATCATGGTCGCACAGGACTACGACGTCCCCGTTGACAGCGATCGGTCTCCTTGGCGTGTCCAACGTCCTTTGTGATTGGATCCTTACAACGCCTGCTTCATCTTCGGAGATGGCGAGGATCTCGACGGTCATGCAGCTAGATACGGTTCAGTAGATACACCCGAGCATGTTTTCAACACGAACCCGGCTCGCTGGACGGAAATGGCAATCGCTGCGTCGGACTCGTCATCCGTATTCACGACGATACCATTAAACAGCGCTTTCGCAGGGGTCCAATGCGCAACTTCCTGGAGAGTATCACAATCCCTGACGGACAGCGTCCACCAGATACCGACACAAGTCATGATGATCCAGGTTCGACCATGACGAGAAAGAAACTTGATCTCTTCGATGGCTCCGCATTTGATATGGGAGCGTACGATCCGATGAAGTTTAGTCGTCGTGGACCGAGTCGGTAGGCTCGGAGCACCTGTCGTTCAAGATCCTTGGCGGAGAACGATGTCAGGGGGCGCTTTGGGAATGGAATGCCTTTTAGGAGGATCTCGCGAGTGCAGATGGTCCTCCAAATGGCGTGTTCCTCAGATATGAGATATAGTCGCCGAGACTCGGATGCCTATCGAAGAGGAAGCGATTGCGAAGGTAGTGACTGGTTTTGGCCAAACCAACTAGACTGATCCATGTGACGAACGACCTCCATTATAGTCATTATTGTAGCAAAATTCGGATCCTGGTGGTTTGCGCCACTAATGACATCCATATTGGGTGCCAGCTGCGTCACCGGGGGCGGAGAAGAAGGCAATAGAGAATGAGGTAGGCTGGGAACGTGGGTTATCTGCGGTTGGGAAGGAGGAAAACCAGCGGGTGGAAATGGTTGGGTTGGCATCATTTGAGATTGTGGAGTAAATGGCGCGAACGCGTGTGTATTCTGAGGCTGGGGGGGGTTGCATGGACATGATTGACTGCAAGTAGAGTGACGGTTGTGTAGCGGGTGGGAGTGGAGGACTTTGTTGTGGACGCATGTCGTTGTGCAGGTTCATTGGTATCCTCGTTTGATCTGGAGGGGTTGGATTAACTACGGCTGGTTGTGCTATTGGAAGTCCTGGTGGAAACTGTTCCGTGACACTAGGTGTAGATGGGCTGGGCCTGGACGCCAATCGGGTGACATCCAAGGGTTGGGTAGTGATCTCGGACCGTTGAGACGTGGTGTCCACTGGAGTCACCCTGGGCGTCGGCAGCGGACTTCTTGTAACGTGGATCAGTAGAGGATGTTGTAAAAAATGCAATGACTGACTTTGTCACGAGTGCCTCTACTTCTTCGAGTTCATCCTCGTCCACTACAACGCCGTCAATGGTGACGGGCTTCCCGTCGTCCACCGTCATGGCACCTCCCCAATTATCGGCCTGGATCAAAGGTCTACCCAGGTTTGCGGATGCCCGGACCCAAGTGTGCTCAAGCTTTAATACGTCATTGGCAGTTGGCGCCGTCACGCTTGCCAGTGAGAGGCCGCTGATGATGGAGTCAGTGATGGCTACGTCGCGAGACGACTCGGAACCGATTGCATACTACTAGCCTGAGTAAGAGCCTGAGGGTCACCGCAGTGCCTGGCACGGGCGACACACGGTTGGCTTTTGAACGCCTGCCAGTGGGGGCCGTATCCGCACCCGGGCCGACGCGGTGAGTCGCGTCAACTTGTCAACTTGTCGGAGACCAATACCACACCAATCACGTTGAGGGGCATGCGCTGGGGTGGGGTGGGTGAGGGTGAGAAAGAGGCGGAGGGAGAGAGGCGGGCGTGAGGGAGAGAAAGAGGGAGAGTGAGAAAGGCGGGCGTGTGTGCGGTGTGTGTGTGTGCAAGTGCGTGCCGTCGTCGAGTGAGGGAGCGTGTGTGCTGTGTGTTTACGTGTCGCTGTCGTCGGCGTTGTGCGTGAGCGCATGAGGTGCGTGCTGTCGTTGTTATTGACGTTGCGGGAAGTTGTCTCCTCTGACGTATACGTCGAACGAGGGATCTCGGACGAACTAACGGAAAGTTAAATAATATGGCACGTAGTAGCGCACCACCTTGATCGATGCACAGAACAAAAGGAAAACGGAGTGAGGGAGAAACGATGCAGCACAGAACAAAGGGAAAGTATCATAAATCGCAGTACAGTACGAACCAGTTAGAGTAAAACGATAGCAATGACAATGGTTTAAAGACAACCATCCGTTTGCAAGTCCGTTTGTCAGAAGAACGAGTTCCGATCTTGGACTACAGTACGTCGACCGTCTGAACACCTGTCATTAACTCACCCAGCCTTGTCTCCTCGCGCACCTGAACGCTCATCATACAATCCGTCGCCACGCGCTCGGGAAAGTAGCAGCGCCCCGAACTTCTGTCTGAGCCGGACGACTAGTCTCAGCGCATGCGGTGGTAGATCATCGATCAGACTCAGGATCGTGTGAGAATTCTTGGTCGAGAAGAGCAGTGATCCACGGGGTGAATCAAGTCATCCGTGGTCTTGATCTCCACATCACCGAAGCATCGGTGATTTTGCACGATAAACGACCTTGAGGAAGTCGGAATCCGGCTTCGTAAGACGCTGGACATCAGTGAGTGGGAAAATAATGCCTGGGAGTCGCAGCAGACCAGCGGCGGGAGGTCTTGGAGTCGATTGTACAGCGAAACAGTGAAGGAGGGGTCGAGTGACAATGCATCTGAGTGCTATCGCTGGTTGCGGGAAATGTGGCGACGGGATTTCGCCGTAAACAGTGAGATCGGCAGGGAAGTAACTGTGCTGGCAACCGGAAGTACCAGTCCAGGATAGTCAAATTATCTTGACGTGTAAGGACATACTCCAGCAAACGAACAATCGCCCGATCAACCCCGGCGTAAGTAAAGGGTGGCGCGATATCGAAAGCGTCAAAGAGCCCTGAGCGTTCCTTCTCAGACTCCATCGTCCGCTCAAGTTTGTCTAGATTCGTAGTTGAGGTCATCAACACGGCGTGAATGACAACGGTAAAAGCAAACCTGCGCGTTCCTTATCGGACTCCATCGTCCGTTCGAGTTTGTTATTGTCGCCCTTGAACCGTGCAACCTCGTCACGAAGTTCCTCAGAAAATTTCTCTGGATCGCCACATCCGAGATGTGCTTAATAAAAAGGCGTGAATGGGAGCGGACGAAGCGAACCTGAGTGTTCCTTCTCGGACTCCATCGTCCATTTGAGTTTCTTTTTGTTATCCCCAAGCAATCGTCCCCCGAAGGTCACGAGCAACTTGATCTGGATTCGCAGTTGAGGTGATTGACACAGCGTGAACGAGAACGGACCTGCCGAATCAAAAGCCTCATGGTCTTCATGTACATCTTGATCGCTTTCAAGGGTTCAACGTCGTGAACGAACGCGAAGACATCGTTCATTGTGCCAGCCAAACGAATGATCCGTTCGTCCCAATCTTTCTGCTTCAGGAGCACCTAGGCGAAAAGTATTCATCGATCAGCATCGACCCGGTGGTCTCTGACGCCGTGCCGTCTCCCGGCCCTCACCGTTCTCGTCGTCGTGCCGTCCTCGCCGTCTCGTCGTTTCACCGTGACGCGTCGTCCACGCCGTCCTCTTCCTCCTTTTCCTCCCCCTCGTCGCGTCGCGGTGCCACGTCGACCGTCGTGGGCGTGTACTGTTCAAGTCGCGTGGCATCCCCAGGCCGGCTGTAGGGTGCCCCGGCAGCATGGATGAGATATGACATGTGGTGGGTGAGGGAGAGAGAGAGAGAGAAGAGAGAGAGAGAGAGATAGGGAAGAACGCACGTTATCGACGCGTTCGTCGCTGTATCGTTGTCCGCGTCGGTCCTCCCCTCAGCTCCCTGCCGTGGCGTCGTCGTCGTCGTCACGCCATAGGCCCATGAGGTGAGGCTTCGAGTGGTTTGGGGTCAAAATTGTCGAGGGGATTGATGAGGAGGGTGCTGTAGACCTAGAGGTTATGGGAACGGGTGTGGAAGAGGAGGGCGCGGTAGCCAGTATATGGGCAGTCGCTGGTACAGAGTGAGGAAAGGATGGAGGGTGTGGAAGCGCAGAGCATGAGGGGGTGGGTTGAACAGGCCGCAGAGGATTTTGATGCAGAGAACGTCTCTCGAAAGCTGGAAAAGATGAATGAGGGAGCGTTGGTAGAGAAACGGCGACTTACAACATCTTTGAAGAGACCCGCGTGGGTAGGCGTCTATCCGTCCTTGGCTGCCCTTCCCTTGCGCATGTCCACGCATAGTTCTACGAAGCGAATGAGGATGGGTTCGAGTGGAGGGCTGGTCTGTCTCCTCTGGAGTCTGGGAGCAAGTCTGCTGAATGGTAAACATGCTGATTTTATAGAACATCACATCAAAAGTGTGTAAGGTTTTGGGGAGAGGAGTTCTATGCATCAAGGACCGACCGGAGAATCAGCACCAGCACAAGGAGAGAATAAGTAGATGAAAAACACATACAATGTTCTTGCTAGTGAGTGCATCTGGCTCCCATTCCCGCCCGAGAATACAGTACTTGCGCACACTCCAAGGGCGACCAGAATGGTGAGTGAACTTCCGCCGTCCGACGGTCAATGGAAGAAAGGTCGACCTTTCTGCCGTATGTTCCGACGTTCAGCGGGGTCGAAATCGAGGCTGAGTCGTCGCTGATTGCGGCGGTGTCGCGGTCGTCGTCGTTTCTCGGGCGACGACGTAGGCTTTGGTTGTGCTTGGGACACAAGGAGGTAAGTACGCTCGAGTGAACGATTAGAAATTGGTTATAAGTATACTATACTCGCTATACGCTACGCAGCCCCTCACCAAGCCCTACTACTCCATCCCGGCACCCTCTCTCCTCACGCTCTCCCTCATCCCCAGCCCTGCACCTTCGAGCCCATCCAACACCGCGCAAAGACTGTTGGAACGTCGAGCGATAATATTCACCCACCTGTCGAAGGAGAAGAATCTCGGGGATAGAAAGTGCAGTGAAGATGCAGATGAGGATGTCGTGATTCAGTGCATCCAGAGAAATCGACATCTATTCGTAGCTTGGCTTGCCCGACGAGGTAGCAATATCAATAGCGTTTGATCATGAGTGGGTGGTTGAGAGTAATCACCGTCCAAAGAGGCAAGTCTAGATTAGAGTCTTGACCAAGCTAGTAGAGGCCCCAAAAGACCCAACAAGACACCAGCTCTCTTCTCGACTACAGTATCAGTCGCGCGTCCCTGCATTCCTGCAAAAGTTCCACGACAAAGTCAAAGGCATCGCGACAGAAGAAGACGAAGACCAACCACAATACTGACGACGGATCAGGCAGACCTCCCATCCCCCTTCGCCCAGCAATCCCACAGCGCCCGAGTGATGATCCCACGAGTGCTGACGAAGACGAGGGCGACGAGAAATCGCAGGTCGTCGTGTTGAAACCGGGGAAACATCTCACAGAACGAGAGGTGGAGAACGAAAGACGGAAAGGTGACTTTTCTCAAAGTGCATTAGAGCATTCGAAGGCAAACATCGTTTGAGGCACATTGGTTTTGACAATGATGATCGATGATGGCTCCTGCTTTTTTGCACTGAGCCACAAGCTTTGAAAAGTGTAAATACGACGAGTGGCACACTGATATTTGACATACGAAGGCATCCCTGGTGGATGGTTTGTTGGCCCAATGCGTGAACCCAATCGTTGCATCATAGCCAATGATTTCATCTGCGCATATAGTGAGCACGAAAACGTACTGAACCTCGTGCATATACTCACACTGGTCTTTGAAACTCATTGGAACACCGTGAAGTGGCCCTCGCAGCCTTCCCGTGCGGGCGAACTCTTCATCCAGCTATACAGCTCGGTTCGTACGGGACGGACAACGGGCACTGGTCTACGGGTGAACCTCTTTAACAGTTGCATTCCTCGGTAACAGGCTGCTGATGCTACTTGCAGGGAATGCATGGGCTGCAGCGGGCATGATCCGCGTCCTCGGGACGATCCAGAGGTCAGCATACGCGAATTCGTTACGACGACACCAAAAGGATCTCGCGTCCTGGATTCAGGAGATCCACGACGGGATGTATCGCCATCAAGTGTGTCCTCTCTCCTTTTAGTCTTGTTCCGTTCAATGGGACTTTTGGCCGTCAATCATATAAGTACTGATTGATCCTCCCCTCAAACGATTTGTCCAGGATGGTACCTCTGGACTCTTTCACAACTACGCAGTCAATACGTCGACGTTTTTGGATGCGTCGTCCATTGCCCTCCTTGCTAGCACCGTCTATCGCCTGTCGTCGTTATGGGGCGTGCATACACATCTTGGGCAGGCAGAACTCTCGAGGAAGAAACTGTCGATGCAGGCCGCCGACACCACCTCGTCATCAGGGGGATGGGCATACTTTACAGCAGACGGGTGGTTGACTCCCGTCGTGAACCCATATGCATACACTGATGAGGGTCAAAAGAGCCCCGAGGGGCAGGCGTTCGTGATCGCGATGCAAGCGGCGTGGCGGGACTCGATCCAGAGTCACTCAGCGGGTTCCAGCAGATCTCTAAGGTGCAAGAGGGCGTATGTTTATTGCATCTCTTATTTCGCCTGATTTTTCGCGTCTTCGAAGAGCACTAGAGGGAGAGAATATGCAATGGTCGAGAAGGTGCGCGAACATTAGCACTGCGAGATACAATGTGGGGAACTGTAGAGGGGGAGACCAAGGCAATCAATCTCAACAACGCTTTATTGGAGTCGAGGTACGCACATAGTGATGGACGTAGGTGACGCGACCCATGATGAAGAACGGGACTGTTGGGTGGGTACAAGCCCGTCAGAACATGTCAACCGAACTTTGCACAAATGACCCACCGTAATGCAAAAACCAGCCATAGAAAGCAATCTTGCCGCCGTACAAAATGTGACCCCACCCCTCTATCAGAGTGTCGCATCAAAAAAATAAATCGCATATAGGCACACTACACAGGAACGAGACCACTCACGCGCATCCAAGTCGACGAATTTGCGCTGCTGACGCAACAGGTAATACCCTAGCAACAACAGCGACGCAAAGATGCTCGCCGTCCCACCAATGATCGGCGTTCTCAACAAATACTAGTATTTGGGTTGATGTCTCCCCACCCGCACATCCGCAAGCCCACGAACGCCGAGCTCGTCTCGGCCACGGTGCAGATCGTAGTCATGCACATGGTGGAATGCTCGGATGACTTGTCCACAAGTCTGGCGATGAACTGGAGGCAGAAGCTAACTTCATACTGTGAGAGAGTGTGGTGTGGGTCTCGCATGCCTCCGAGAAGCCTAGCAACGCTGGCCATGTGCTTGAACTCCTCCATCAACAGCCATTCGCCAACATTGAGTGTTCCGTTATCTAGGGAGACAAGTCGATCGAGGAAAATGAGTCTAGTGTCGACGTCTAAGGCGCGGAAGAAGGTGCCCAGGTTGATGAGGATGAGAGGTACTACAGATAGCACCCATCTTGAGTTGGACTGTGCTGCTTCCGGAGCAGCATCAGGCAAGAGACTGTCAATGAGAGCATACACCAGTCGAATGCGATGGGCCGGGTCGATGGTGTCCACTTCGAGGCCGTGCTCGAATAATGTGCGAAGGAAGAGTGCAGGCCCCTGCTTGACAGAGT
>JBBPPC010000059.1:0-61502 GCA_038091775.1 Leccinum olivaceopallidum | reverse complement strand
CGAATGAAGCCACCTTTTTTTTACAGTCAATGAGAATATTCAGAAACAAACTCGCTGCAGTTCACTATGTATTGCTTTTGAATGGATCACACAGGTCGACCGAGTAGTTGTTACCATACTCACATTACAAAATACAACTTGCTGTAAAGGCAACTGCAAACAAAATAGAGTAACGACTAATCATCGTAACGTAGCGGGCATTGCCGCGAAGCCGGCCTTACGTTATGTACCTACATAGCAACAAGGCCAATCCAAGCTTGCGCGAAAGCATCGGCAGCGATGAGCTGACCTTCGAGCAATTCAGAAAAATGACTATTGAGGTACCCCCCCTTCCATCCAGTCCTTTCACAGGCTGACGCACGCACATAGGAAATGTCCGAGGAACGGCATGCTGCGGCCGACCGGAAAATCAAGGAAGAGAATTCGTTCAAGACCCTCAGAGCCGGCGAGCAGAGGGCCGAGACTGAGACTGGGGACTTACGATGTGGAAGATGCAAGCAGGCGAGCCGTATGTTGTCGCGTGCCCGTCCTCCCAATTGACCTACACCAAGCGCAAGTACCGCTACCGTCAGGTACAGACGTCGCGAAGCGCCAACTTGAATGAACCGATGACGACCTTCAGTGTCACGTACGTCTCTCTGTGTCCCCGTCGCATCTCGTTGCTTACTTAAGTTCGTGTTGTGCAGATGTGCCAACTGTGGCCCGGGAAGTAGGTTCGTGATTCATCTCTACTCCCTTTTCTCCAGCTAATCAACCAGTCGTTATTTCAGATGAAAGTTTTCTCGACCTGTATCGCGTGTATTTTCCCTCCTTTACCGTATGATCGTATTTCAGATATGTTGCCGAGGCCTTCAGACGGTGTAGGGAAAGTGAGAAGGAACAATGTGGAATCCATAGTAGTAAAAGACTTTTGTATACTAATTTGGCGTAAGAGGTAAAAGACCATTGTGCTCTTCGAATTTGCATAGGTGAACGGATGGCCGTTTCGAACTCCAATAACGCAGGCGCGATTGCAAGAAACGTCGCTGAAAGGAGAGATACCCAGGCAGCGCGGACCATTGACGGACTCATCACGCTGTACCGCACCCCTGCATCCAGTCCGAGTTCTCCGTCTTCTATTTTGTATCCTCGACTGTGCCGTCGGATTCCTGGGTGAAGAAGAGGGAGCTAGCGCTCAGCCGTTTGACGTGATTCATCTCTTCCTGTACAAGCTCTAGCCATTTTAGGCCATCCGTCAGCGGTTGAGGAACACAGACGAGGCGGATGTTGGATGAAGGAGCCATTCGATCTTGATCTGATGCCGCGCGAGTACCGAGAGTGGGGATATGGTGAAGTCCGAAAGATTTGCACCCGTCCAGCAGCATGCAACAAAAGAGAAGGGTCCGGCAGGACACCAAAAGATGCGGGACATCAGACTGCGGAGTCTAACAGGGGTATCAATCCTTCATCTTATATTCCAAGTCTCAGAGAAATGACCCACCAATAATCCAAGGACCCCAATATGGGCCGTACGCTTTGCTCCAGAAGCATTCGAGAATGAAGCGGAACAGGTTATCTGGCGAATGTCCTTCAATTCAACGAAGCGTAACTTTGGCCGCCCTGTTATCACTGCGGTCGTCCCTCGCCAACATGTCAAGAATGTGTTTCGTTACCCAATTCCCATCAGCAGAGACGAGTGGTGAAATATCATCGCGCGAAATAATCAAGCGGCCGTGCTTCAGCAACATACGGAGCAAGTCCTTTAACTGTACCGCCTCCGAGTAGGTGATTCCAGGAAGGGGGACCGAAATAACTTTACCCGTGTTCGCCTTGGTGATCAATGCATTGCGTCGCTGTTTGCTAGCATTGAGGTGTAGGGCAGCGGTTACAAGCATTCTCACGAGAACTGGCAGCGTGCTCTAGCTCTCGCGAAATCTGCTGAAACAGATCAGCAAGCGCGGAATGCTCGACTCGAAGTTGGTCAACCGGAACGTGAAGCTGCAAGAACTGGCTCCAAACGATCGAACGTCCTTCGAGCCACTCAATAGCCTTTTCAATTAGACCGGCATCGAGTGCGACAGCAAATCTCATGCTACATCCGGGACATCGAGGAGCCCGCGGTGCCGCTCTGAGAGGGGGAGCCGATCCATGCCAACTGAGGAAGAAGGCCGATGCCGGTGGTGTATGCATCCAGAAGAGCTCGTGTATTACTCTCTAGATGCGCAGACGAAATCCAGTCGCGAGTAGCACGAAAGCTTGAAGAAAATAGGACCTGGAGAAGAGCGAGCGGTCTCTGAGAAATGCCAAGCAGCTTTTGAAAGATTAGAAAGATCGCGAGAAAGTTCGGAGCGTCCTAGGAAGAATCGGCTTGTCAGTATGAGTCCCGGGCACTCCTGCAGTATCAGAATGGACCTCTTGATGTCAACAACATCTTTGAGGTGCAGGAAACGAAGGAGGAGTGCTTTTGTTCGATCAAGGTAGCTTCTTGGAATGGCCGTGACCGAAGAGTGAGGTGTGCTGCTTCTTCCAACGCGCTGGTTCGCTACTATGATGACCAATCGGAGTGAGAACACCGTGACCCTACCCACTTTGCACCCCACTGGAATCTAGCCCAGCATGTCCATTGAAACGCGCAGAAGTAGGAGGAATGGTGGGTAGCACAGAAGCTAGACCATGGACGGACACTAACGAGAGCAGAAGAACCGAGCGGAGTGGAAAGTCGACCTTCTCAGCAGGTGGGACTCCAACACTGACGACTGCAGTCGAGGTACTGAAGGATACTCAGGAATCGAGTTCAAAGATTATCGCTTCCAGTATCGTTGGCGCGAACCCGATCGAGATCGACGTTCAAGATGAGACAAGGTCGGTCAAGTTTCTCCCCGACGGGAAGCATGTTGTGAGCGCAGGATCAAAAGGAAAGGTTCGACGATGGAGAGTGGCTGATGGCAAGGAAGTGGGCAAAGAAATGGACGCTGGAAGTCCCATCAGAGACGCGGCGGTTTCACGGGACGGAAAGTGGATCGTGGCTGGGATGAAGGATGGTCGAGTGACGGTGTGGAGTGCAATGACCCACGAAAAGACTACCGAGTTCAAAGCGCACGGCAGAGACGTAAAAGCAGTGGACATCTCGCCCGACTCGACAAGAATCGCAACCGGATCGCTTGACTACACGCTCAATGTCTGGTCACTTTCAACTGGCCAGCGACGAGTCGGCCCTTTGAAACACGACAATTATGTGTTCGCGGTCAAGTTCTCGCCCGACGGACAACTTATTGCCACTGCGACATATAATCACAGGTCTGTTCGTGTCTACGACAGTCGCGACGGCCGACTCCTCGCAGACTTTCCAATCAACATACGCAGCGGATTGAACGGAAGCCTCGCCTGGACGAGTGACGGGAAGCAACTCCTCGTCTTGTCTGACAAAGGTGACATCCACTGTCTCGAGGTGTCCACCTGGAAAACACTCTCAAGATGGAGCACTCGCGACAACCATGCATACTTTATCTCACTGACACCCAACGACAGGTTCATCGCAACCTCTGGAATTTATTTGTCGTTCTCACTCTGGGACGCTATATCCCACCAACACCTTGTAACAGTCGAAATTCCTGGCTCCGTTTCCCTCTCGCCCATGGCCATTTCACCAAACTACGACATTGTGGCTGCTCCAAACAAGAAAATCAACCTTCGACATCTTCTGGACATCCTTCCCTCGCACTACCGCGGCAATGTGAGTTTCACAACTCCTATCAGATGTCATTACTGATCACATTTGAACTCAAACAGACTCTCTTAGAACCCCGCCGCTCAAGGACGCAGAACGTTTATCTCGGAAGCGCGGTGGATGGCAAGGACCATGAATCGGCTATCAGATACTATTCGAGCGCACTCTCGTTCGACCCGACGAACATCAATGATATCAGTGGCAAAAAGGCGCGAGCAGGTTTACTGGAAGAGAAACTCGTTAGCGTTAACAAGGTACAGAATTGACTTGCACATCGTGCGTAGTTGACAGTGGTGATGGTACAATCAGGCTATTGAACACGACCCATCCAACTACAAAGGTTACAAGAAAAAACACTCCGTATTGCATAGCATGGGCCGCTACAGGGAGGCGTTCAGTGCATTCGAGATGATGTTGTCGACGATGAATAATTCGGCGGACCCACAAATTTGTAGTGAGCCAGTTAGATCTAATCCGCGTGAAAACACAAGTTCATGTCGTTTATATCAGAACTTCGAAGTCGATATCTCGACACGACTCCACTCATCCGAGAGGTTGTCGATGACACCATCCGCGACATACCCCGCGTGCTCATTGACACCGTCACTGGTCGTCTCTATGATAAAACACAGCAAGCCACTGCGTTTGAAGAATTCTTGATCTTCGACGAACTTCGGTCTACAATGACTACCCATGATCTTCTCGATCATGCGCGCATCAAGGAAGAGGTGGAGAAATTCTATCAATACGTGATGTTTTCGCACAGATGGCAGCCTGCCGAGCCCACATTCCAGATGGTCGAGGATATCTCGATCTATGAACTACCCGAATCCCCCACAGTCGAGAAGCTCATCAATTTCTGCAATGTTGTCCAATCTCACCGTTGCCGTTGGGCGTGGAGCGATACGTGCTGTGTCAATCAGGCAGACAAGGGGGTTCAACAAGAATCTGTCGTCGCCATGTTTCGGTGGTACCGTCGCGCTGCGTTCACGATCGTCCATCTCCTCGGCGTACTCTCTGAGTCGCAACAAGAAGGCGATCTTTGGAAAAGCATCTGGAACACTCGCGGGTGGACGTACCAGGAGTACGTTGCTTCGAGGGTGATTCAATTTTACACTGAAGATTGGAAGCCATACCTCAGTCTAGACATGTTTAATCACAAGGAATCCCCCATTATTCTCTCCGAGATGGAGCAGGCAACGCAATTCGCCACGGAGAAGCTCACCACAATTCAACCGGGGCTAGACATGGTGCGTGAGAAGCTGTGCTTGGCTTCGAAGCGCAAAACGACGCGGGAGGAAGACATCGCATATTCACTATTTGGTATCTTCAATGTTGCCATCCCCATTATATATGGGGAAGGTAATCAAGCAGTCGGTCGACTGTTAGAGTACATCCTCACGCGGTCAGACAATGTTACCATTATCGCCTGGACCGGGACTTCGGGGAATCACCACAGTTACCTCCCTTCCAATCTCACTGTTTACGACCAAATTCTGCCTCCTCATGTTCCCCAACCCATTGAGAAGGCCGAGATGGATCGAATGGTCATGTGTTTGCAGTTAACCTTTCCTGATCCCTCTCTGATCGTTATGTTGTATGAACATCTCCTTGCTCTCCCATCGCTATCTCTCGTCTCTGGTCGACTTCGACTTCCTGGGCTTGTTTTCCGCCTCACTGGTCTCCCCCAGCTCGTGTCACGTAATTCCGACTCAAGCCTTCACGTTTATCGTGTCACGGCGCCGATTCTCGGCGAGGTACGGATCGAGACCAAACACGACTCACTCGGGACGCAGCGCCTCGTTCTCGTTCATCCGTGGATCAGTCCCTTGCTTGACGAGGATTTCTCGGGCGACGATCCTCTGTTTGATATCGACGCGCGCGCGTTGCGGATCCTCGTTCGGCTTCGGCAGCCTTTTGGGGCACTGCTGCTAGTCTCGCAGAAGCGCGGGCAGTACAAACGCGTGGCGACGGACAGTTTCGTCCAGGTTCAGATTCGGGCGGGCACATCGTTGAGTGAGTTGATGGCGAGCATTGGTACGGTCGACGTGCAGTAGTCGTGCATTATTGGCCATTGGATATTGGGATGACGCATTTCGTTACATTTACACCTCTCTTGGCCCCCGCCGTTAGACTCTGTAGACGCTCAAGTGGATATCCAAGGTACTCTGTAACGAAGTCGTTTCGCTCTGGGATTTGTACTGCATGCAATACCTCCATCGCTGAACCACACCTATCGCATCCTAGTACTCGAATGACTACGTATTCGTCAAAATCTTTGTATTCTTGTCATGTCGCACGAAATCCGGGTGGACAGATGTCCCGAACGCGGTCGAAGCATGCGATAGCCTCGTAGAGGTCGTTCTGTTTCTGGAGCCCGGGCCTGCGGTAAGACAGAAGGGAACGGTGTCCTATATCAGTCAGATGTGCCAACTTCGTCGTCGTCACATGGCATTCCGAGTAGTAGCTGTCAACAGATGGCGAGAATACGTTCTTGAAAGAGCGGTTTGTAGGTCACTCACACCATGTTCTATCTGGCCATCGCACAGATGCGTCACTCGGTGATAATTTTGGGTGACGAATGCGGATGAATGAAACGACATCTCGAAGTTATCTGCACTCAAAAGGGGTTCGATGGCTGTAACAAGATATGAGACTGGGCATTAAGACTTCCAAGAGGAAGGATTTCTTATCCCATTCAACCAATTCCTTGCCTACGCACAGAGGTTCGTTCGATGTTTCTATGGTCTTCCCATCGATTTTTGCAGTAACGTAAAAGCTTGCTGGTATGCAACAAGGCTAGACTAGTATGTCTGCAAAAGAGAGTTTAACGAGCTTTCAAGGCTACTAGATTATCATTCTTGCTCACGGGTTACAGTATGATGACATGGTGATCATCTTTGTCGTTCGAGCTGGAGTCCTGCGTATTTTGTTGTTTCTTTGAAGAACTAGGACAAAGACTGAACGGAAGCACGAACTATTTTCACGCAACAAGTGGGTCGAGGTCTGATCTAGAAGCTGAGGGATTTCTACACCAATATCGGTTGCACCCACACAGCACAAAGGCACAATATGATGCTGCAGTAGGGTGTAATGTGCTGGCGTGCCAGTCTTTGAATGCAAGTTTTGGGGCGCAGCTCATCGAGTCCGTTAGTACCTGAGACTTGCCTTTTCATTGCAGAATGACTTGGTCAGATCATCCGAGTATCCTGCAGTTCAAGTACAAACAAAATCAGACTGATACAGTCATGGTGTGTTGTTTTGGCATATGCGCATGTCGCACATCGTGATGGAATGACATAGAGTCTGTGATAAGTATGCGAACAAAAGAAACGTTTACTCTTCCTCCTCTTCGTCGCCGCCCTCTTCTCTCTTGGCAGCTGCAAGCGCCCGCTTGCGCTTGACGCGACCGGAGCGTCCGCCTCCATATGGCGACGTGAGCGCAAAGTCGATGTGCTTCTGCGAGTCGAGACGAACGACGAACGACGGAACGTTGACGATCTGCTTTCCAACCCTTCGAGCGATCACATAAGCGTCCCGTTGATACCGTTTCTCGAAATCGCGGCCTTACCGAATGTGGCGTTGTCTGATGAGCGTCCGCGCGTGGTGAATGCTCTTGGCGAGGTTGGTCTTGAACACCTGCGTTTGCAGCCGGCGTTCCAAGAAATCTTCGACTTTCAGCGCCAACACGTAATCGAGACGCATGCGAGTCTCGTCGAGCACACCGATGCGGACGAGACGACGGATGAGAGCGTTACCCTCGAAGAGACGCTTGGGGTCCTTGTCATCGAGCTTGAGCAGCTCACGGGCTGCACGACGGATTTTGGAGAGGATGAGACCGATGCGCCAGATCTCGCGTTTGTTGCGGAGGCCGTACTCGCCGGCGAGCTAGAAACAAGTGAATTTTTGATCTACGCGATGGTGTCAAAGAAAGATACCTTCAATTCGGCGTCGAGACGAGCCGAACCGAATGCACGATGTGGGACTTTGTAACTGGAACGTTATCAGCCTTTGCATTTCTCCTGGTACGACGTCGAGAACTCACGTCTTGCTGTGGTTCCGTGGTGCCCTATGGTAAAATCATGAGCACGATGTCGTCGAACACAACGAGGACGGTACCTGGGCATTTTTCTTGAGGACGGACGTGTGTCTGTATATTGGTGACGACTGAGTCGCTGGTCTGCGCCACAACTGTACAGTTTACTCAAGCCACCGGAGATACCCGAACTCATTCCATCCACAGATTCACTCTACACCGACATCCTCGACGCCGACATCGTAAGTCCATACAGATTACTTTCTCCTTGTCATCGCTGACGACGACCAGAACGCAAGATGCCTCACTCATACGGTTACCGCGCGCGCACGCGCGACATGTTCAAGCGGGGCTTCAAGGGTAAATAATCCAATGCTGTCTCTGCGTTTACCTGGGATCTGACGAACGCCCTAGACCATGGCCCCATCAAACTGTCGACGTACCTCATCAACTACCGTGTCGGCGATATCGTCGACATCAAGGCCAACGCCGCCCAACAAAAGGGTATGCCCCACAAATTCTACCATGGGTCCGTCTGCTTCACTGTCGCTCCGTCCGAGTGTGTCATCTGACGATGGACACTTCAGACGAACTGGAATTGTCTACAACGTGACCCAACACGCCGTCGGTGTCATCGTCTACAAGGTCGTCGGTAACCGGTACATCGAAAAGCGCGTCAACCTCCGAGTCGAGCACGTCAAGCACTCCAAGTGCCGACAAGAGTTTTTGGACCGGGTGAAGCGCAACCACGATGCACACGTCGCGGCCAAGGAAAAGGGCGGTACGTGCGCTCCGTTTGAGTCGGGATACGTGCTGATGATCTACGACAGAGCGTGTCTCGTTGAAGCGCGTGCACGCACTTCCTCGGGAGAGCCGTACGGTGTCGACTGCTGATAATGCACCCCAGACGATGGTGCCTGTACCATACGAGACTACGATCTAAATGCTATTGTCGTATCATGTTAGCCCCCGATGCCCTATGTGCAACCATGAGCACCTCGATGACCTGGAACGGTGTTTGGTTGTGTTACAGTAGATGACTGAGTTTCCCTCGTGAACTTATTATGTACACTGTTCTCTCTCAACTATGCCACGCGACCTCGACCGTTCGGAATCCCCAGCGCACGGTGTAACACCCATATCTGAGTCCGACTATTTTCTCAAGAATACCGAATTTAGAGTATGGCTCAAGGACGAAAAGCGCAAGGTCCGTCCTGCGCAGCTCAGCTCTTCCCAATTTTTTCAAAAAATGAAACATGAATTCTGATAGTATTTTGACGAACTCTCGAGCGAGAGAGCGCGAAGGTGTGCATTCTCGTTCATCCCTCTCCTCCGTCGTGGTGTTGATGACCCGTACATCTCCAGTTACTTTCGCAAGTTCGTTCGTGCGTGGAACAAGGGGAAACTTTCTAGTGCGTTTCCCTTTCAGTCATCGTGTCTGACGCTGCTTACCTTCCCTTTCCTGACTTCTCTCATCACCGGCGTCGGTGCCACAACGAACCGAACCGACTCCAGAGGCTCTGTACCACGACGCAGCCGCCATCGCAGGCTCGGCCGCCCACCAGACCGCCTACAAATGGTCATTTGCGTCCAAGAGCTCGAGCGCAGACGCCAACGCCCTCCGCGCCGTCCGTGAAGACGTCAACGCTGCGTCACACGGTCAGAGTAGTGAGAAAAATCGGGATCGGAGTCCCTCACTCCCCTACGGCAACGGCGGAGCCCGCGTCATCGGCCCCACCCTCCCCTCCGCCTCCGACCTCGTCCTCGCGCGCGAAGCCGCGTCAGACCACCAGACCGCCACACGCGACATGAAGCGCAAGCGTGATCGCGCTGAGGCCAAGGATCGTCTCGAAGACGTCGTCGGACCGAGAGAGGTCGGACGGGAGGGTATGCTTGAGAAAAAGCGCGCACGGCGGGAAAACGACCGAGCGTTCCGCGAGAAGGGGGACGATGGCGGGGGCGAGGCGGACGAGTCGACGTTACTTGGGGGTGGGGATAGTTTTAGGGACCAGTTGAGTGGAATCGTCGTTCTGGGACTTGCATCGTTGACGTCCATGACAGCATAGCACGACGGGATGCCGCACGGAAGCGGTTCGAAGAGAAGCGTGCTGGAGCGCGGGAGGACAAGACGGCTACGGCCCGCGAACGTGGCGTCGCTCTGCGAGAGAAGGACAAGGCGACGATGGACATGTTCCAACAGCTTGCCAAGGAACGATTCGGATAGCCATAAATATTACAGTAGATACACATCTAGTGAGTACACGTTCATGCTACATTTTATGTCAATCCCATCACGGGCTATCACGGACCGCACGTCTGTCAGCATCGAAAACGGATACGCCATCCCTTGTCCTGATCCGACTGGGTTCCGCGTGACGATCGCCGGCTTCTGGAACGCTTGGATGGCGTGTGAACCCATGAGGTGTTATACGGATCTAGCTCCTGATCCTAAGAGGCGCTGAACATCAGACGTTTCGTTTCTCAAAGATCGTATCCCCACTGACATCCGTATTGTTGCTTGTGGACGGGCAATCAAGGTACTCTTGGTAGATCGCTGCCAGAACCTCCGGATCTGTCTCTTGGAACGCATTGGTGATCTGAATAGGACACGTCTGGTCTCAGCCTGCGCGCAACTCGAACTGGACCTCGCTGGCTTACCCGGTTGACAGGAGAAATCGCACAATCGACCTGTCGTTGCACATGTGGTCAGCGACCGTCCACTTGACCGCATGTATGCGCATGAAAAATAGGACTCACAAGGGTGCTGGTTTCGGAAAATGCGTCGTCGTCGTCTGAGGCATCCGAAGAATGCGTCTGTCCGACCGACGCACTCTGTTGAGCCTATCTCGTATGGACAAGCGACGGAATGCGACTGACCCATGATGGTGACGGACGACATGGTGTCGTCTCGAACTCGAGGTTCAATCGTAAGCGGGTGACAGGCGCGGAGGTGCTTGCGCTTGACCCAGCCTTTGTCAGACTCATTTTTTTCTGTAGCGCCTTGAACATGTTGTCGTGTTTATCGTGTGATTTGTGGGGGGGAGTGGAGCGAGACGTACCCTTTTATATGCACCCATCCCTGTCCTTGTGTTTCGCGCGACGACATCAGTCTTCTACGTGGAAAGGAAGCCAGATTCTAGACTAGATCGTACGCTCTTCGCGTGCTGCCGCTATCTCGGACAAATGGAGAATCTTGCCGTGACGACGACGTTTCGGAAGAACTTCCGAATTTCAGGTTTGGACTCAGCCCTTCAGGCCACCCTAATATCGATCTGGGTTGCTGAGAGAAGAAGGCGGGCGACTGTTGCGTTGCTCAGTCATCGTCGAGGTTGATCATGTACGACAAACGACCACCTTTGCGTCGGGTGACTTCGGTATAGGTTTGACAGCGGGCCGGCAATCTGCAGGTCTTCGAATTCCTGCTGCACCCTGCTCCCGACTCAATTTCAATGTCTATTATTATCGTCTCGTCTTCCCCTTTCCTCGACTCGGCGCTTCACATCCATGACTAGTACTCTACGTCAGACCAGTTGTCGACAAGTTTTGTCGGTGAGTTCCCTTGGAATCCCCGCCCTATCTCGGTCTCCTGATCCGATGCAATAGAACAGAAGTGCTCACATGAACTGCTCGAGCTGCGAGCTGGGCGCTATAGGTCGATTTCATACTAGCGTCGACTCTGGTGTGGCCCGGGACACGTGCTACCCAGTACTGGACCACCAAAAATTCCACAGCGTCCCCCACTGGCATGTGCTTGGACTCTAGAATGGTTTACTTGAAAATTTAACACAAGGATGACGGGCAATCTGTACAGTGAGTAGTAGCCTCAACTGTAGGTCAGGCCCTTCACTTTACGACAAGGCCGACAACAGTCCACGGATTTTCCGCCACGTTCTACGATGGATGCGTGGCTTTGGCGCATGGAGTTGGCTAAGAAGCGCACCACGGTGCGATGGTTCTATACTGCCAAGGACCAGCAGTAGTCGCGCGGCAGGTGACCGGTAACCTCTTGGGGCGTTACAGAGAGACCATTGGAGCCAAGGGGTCTCTCGAGTTTCCAGTACAATATGACTCGCCGACTCCCTGGGGTACCCAAGGGCTGAATGCGACCCCGGGCCGTGAGACCGGCCTCGAGGTCACGATCGCGGCTGCGGTTACAGTCAACCCTCGACAACCACTAAAACAAGCCACCCGTAACATCCGAGGGTCCCCCTAGTAATCCCACCGACCGCTCAGCTACCGTGATTTAGGGGGAAGGGGCTTTGCCTTGAGCGTCTACGCATCTAAAGAGTCTTATCGCCGCGTCGTTGGACATTGACGAATCATTTGAGTTGCATATGATATATGAAACCCCACCGTCGCGATGGTACCGTATACATCAGAATCAGAATCACCACTATGATCGCAATAAGAAGAGAAGTGATTCGGACCTTGCCTACCTAGTAAGCACAGAGGTGCATATACACGGCTCCCGAGACGATATCACCAACGTTTAGTCGTCAGAGGGCCCGGCCGGGCGATCGTATTGCCATCCACGACTCGGACTCGGAATCAAAAGAAGGAAAAACTTCTCGAGAGAGAGAAAAAAGAAGAACACGAGCACCAGATCAATGTCAGGGTCGACCGGACGTGTATGTGTCCAAGTGAACGGGTCGTACTCAGTAGAGTGGATAGAAACGAGGGACAGACCGCACAGATGGGTTAAGCGGCCGCAAAAACCGTCTCCCCCCGACCCCATTCCTACACAGCTTGTAGTCAAACGGAGTTGACGCACCTGGCACCAGCATTGGAAGCGCATGAGCCCCATAGATACATTGCATGTGTCGCAGACTGTCGCGCGTTGGCTGCGAAGCATCACGACAAGGCACATCGTCAAGTTGAATCACTCCAACTCCTTTCGGATTCTCTGACAATTCCAGCCGACGTTCAGCGCTCAGCCTCCACCCTGCACAAGTTGCGACGTCTCTCCCCGCTTTACAGGCCATGTGTCATCCTATTCTCACCGACGCGGAAGAAGTAGGGGGAGAATAGAGGACAAGAAAACAAACAAACAAACAAACCCATCTCTACACGTCCATCGCCTCTCCCGTGGATATGTCCCCGTTCGCACTCGTAACGGGGACGCCGATCTCCTCGAACACGAGCGACCCTTGTTGTTCCTTGAGCCACTGTACGCTCCGCTTTTCGTCCATGAAATATGTATAGGCACGACGGAGATCTTCGACGTCGACCTTGTCGGCTTTGCGTTTCCGCGCGATCACTTGGGCGCACGAGATCAGGTTGAGGGCGTACCGCAGCGTGGTTGAGCCTGCCATCGACGTCAGGACGTTGAGTGCGTCCGACGTTAGTGTCACGTCCTCTTCTTCACATCTGTGGGTCCGTCAGCTAGATCGTGACAGGAGCAGGCTGATGGACGTTACCGAATCTGAATGATCTGTTGGATATCGTCGTCTTCGTAGGGTTTTGTGCTAACAATCAAGACACGGTCCAGGAGGTCGACTGGGAGACCGTGTGGACTGCGCACATTGGTCCCTCGTATCCTGGACATGCCGCGGTTGGACGCCATGATGACCAACGGCGACAGTTCACTCTCCAAAGCCCTGTTCAGGAACGAGAAGCATTCAATATCGAGCATGTGGACTTCGTCGATGAACAACACCTGCGATGATTCCGTCAGTGACTCGATCGCGCACGGGGGACAATGACGAACGCCAGGGATGATTTCTGCTTTGCCTTCTTCCCGCCATTCGGCGACCTTTGTGTTTATTTGGTCTCGCAGCTCGGGTTTGATTTCGCCAGTATCTCCGGCAAAGAGAGCGAGGAAACCTTGGGTTCTGCTGTTGATGACGTCGATTTCGTGGAGAGAAACCGTGTGGACGACCTCTTTACGCTTTTGTACCTCGCCTTCTGGACATTGCACGAATTTGGTCTGCGAAAAAGTCGTGCTTGTAGGCACAGTGAACAACGAAGAGTTGTGGACGTACATCTGCTCCCATTGCGTCGTAGTCTCTGGATCGAGCAAAGGAACGACCAAGCTTGGAGACTTTTCCAGAGGTCTTATCGATGACGATGACGTCGCCAGCGAGCACCTTTTCTTTTGACAGTGCATCGATCATTTTGGTTCCAAGGTCGTATATCGTCTCCATATCAGTCGTTTTAATGGTCAGTTTTCCCGTCTTTGTGGCCTGTACAAACGGTCATGAGTGGAAGGCCGATGGGTAGGGGTGACGCACCCCCGTCAAACTTCGGTCGATTTGGATTTCGACGATCTCTCCCTCGATTATTTCTGTTTCTTCTTTGATACGTACGCCGATGCTTCGACGGATAGCTTGTGTGAGCGCTTCCGTTTTCGACATGGAGAGCGAAAAGACTTCGCTGCCGGCGATCATCGTAAAGGGGACGTCTGCGCCTAGCGTCTGTGCCATGCCTATCAATGCAGGTCAAGCGACTGACCCTCACGATCACCACGACGTCGACGCACCGAGAGCAATAGCAGTCTTTCCCGTCGAGGGTGGCCCCGCGAAGAGGATGGCGCGTCCGGCTATTCGACCTTCTTGCACCATCTTGAGGATCATGCCTGCCGCTTTACGAGCCTTGGCTTGTCCAACCATGCCCTGCGAGTTTCCGCGCGGTTCGAGCCGGTCGTCGAGACCGAGACCGCGGATGTGCGAGTGTGCGCCTGAGAGGGGTGACTTGGATGAGAGAGGTTTCGTCGTAAGCTCGAGACGGACCTATGCGCTCCATCTTGGTTATGTCCCGCAGCTCGGACGTCCCTGCGGTGATTTGGGTCGCCTGTACGACGCCATGGACGGTCAGCGCGGTGGATGGACAGCAATGTCGAGCGTACCATTGCAGTTTTTTTTGGTAAGGTAAGGACTTGGACGCGCCTGTTTGTCTTACGCAAACAAGGCAATTTCTGCTTTCTACTATGTTCGGTCTACGTGCGGTCCTACGCACCATCGCACGCCCGACACTCGCCCCGACGCCTTCCCGCTCGTACGCAGCTCGTACGACCCGTGAAGCCATCGCCTCATACGACACCGTCGTCACAGAATTCAAAACCTACAAACCCATCACCCCCGGCATTCGCCACCTCCGCCGCCCCATCAATGACCACCTCTACAAGGGCAAGCCCGTGCGTGCCCTCACTACCGCCCTCCGCAGAAAGGGCGGACGGAACTCGACGGGGCGCATTACCGTGCGTTTCCGCGGTGGTGGACACCGCAGACGCATTCGGCTCGTGGACTTTGCTAGGATGGAGCCCGGCCCATACGACGTGGTCAGGATCGAGTACGACCCCGGCCGGTCGGGCCACATCGCCCTCGTCCAGGCGCGCGACCCAAATGCGGAGGGAAAGGCAAAGTGGAAGTATATTCTCGCGCCGGAGGGGCTGAAGGCTGGGAACGTCGTGGAGAGCTATCGGTCGGGGCTGCCGGCGTCGCTGATCCAGTCCGCCCGCGGAAATGAGGACGAGAACGGGGAGGATGGTGGCAAGAAGACGTGGTCTGTGGACGAAATTGCCCAGAGTGGCAAGAACCAGTCGACGTCGGACGCGCTTCTCATTGGCATTCTGCGTGGGGCGATCGTCAAGCTTGGGAACTGTGTCCCCATCAAGCTCATCCCGACGGGCACCATGGTGCACAATGTCTCTCTCGATCCACTGGGCAAGGGCATTCTCGTGCGTTCGGCAGGCACTTTTGCGCAAGTCGTGCATCACGAAGAGAATGGCCGGTACAGTCACATTCGGCTGCAGAGCGGTGAGGTGCGCAAGGTGCTGTCGAACTGCGCCGCGAGCATCGGGCGTGTCAGTAACCCCTTGTGGGACGATCGGAACCTCGGCAAGGCTGGTAGAAATCGGTGGCTCGGTTGGCGACCCCGCGTGCGAGGTGTTGCCATGAACGCGTACGCTTTTTCTCTCCCTGACGTCGCAAATGCTGATGGTCTTACAGGTGTGATCACCCTCACGGAGGAGGTCGTGGTAAATCCAAGTCCAACAAACATCCGGTGTCGATCTGGGGCTGGGGAACCAAGGGTAACCGCACGCGCAAACCCGGTGGGAAAGGGCCGTCTGGGAGCAACAAGATGGTGATTAAAGAGCGACCGCGGGGAAAGGAAAAGGCTAGAAATGCATGAGCTACATATTTTAACATGTTTCTATGTTTCGATCACATACTACTGTGGACGCGATCACGTGAGACACGCGTAGCCGCCACGCGTTCGTTTGAATGTTGGTAATTTATTTAAATACCCTGTTCCTCCCCTCGTCTCATTTCCGTCTCCCTTCTTGCTCGTCGTCGCCCCCAACGACGACCACATGCACGCCTCACTGTCCAGGACATCCTCAGTTGCCAGTATATCCTCCGACGATGCCGCCCGTCGGACCCGCAAACGCTTTACCAGCGTGCAGCTCATGATGCTCGAGCAGCTCTTTCACCAAACATCCCACCCGACTCGTGAGGAGCGCGAGGCGGTCGCGCAAGCCGCAGGCATGTACGTCCACTTCCACCTTCACCTCTTCTTCCGAAACCCGAACTGACGCGCGCTTTGCACAGGGAAATCAAATCCGTCACGATTTGGTTCCAAAATAAGCGTCAGACGGAACGCAAGGTTGCGCTCCACCACGCCATAAATCAGCCCCCAGACACGCACCGCTCTCCGCCCTTTCCTTCCTCCTCCTCCTCGTCTAGACTTTCTCCGCCCTACGCCTCCGCGTCGACGTCTGCCTCTGCTGCGTCCCATTCCGTCCGGGGGTCTCACGTACGCACACTCTCCACCACCTCCGCCCATTCCCTCCGCGACGTCCATACACCCCGGCGCAAAATGACCCCACCCCATCCACGCCCCTCGCTCGACCGCATCGCGACGCGCTCCGAGTCACGCTTCCCACCTCCACGCACACCGACAAAGCCGCGCGACCCGCGTGCAGCGCTGTGGGACAATATGCCTTCGTCACCGCTGGCACCTCCCGCGAGCCCCCCTGCCCGCGATCTCGTCGAGTTCATGGGTAGCGGCCGGACAACGCTCGAGTGGGCCTGTGCCGCCGCAAGGCTTGCGGGGAAACAGGGGAGACGGAGGCCTCCCGCCTTCCAGACGCATGCAAGGTCTTCGTCGCGTCATGATCGGGACTGTGAACGTGAATATGAACTTGGACGGGAACGGGACGAACATGTAGACGCGGGCATGGCGCTGCTCGGAGAGGACACGGAGGAAGAAGACATTGAAGCGGTCACGCCTGAGGGGAGTCTCGGCGCGTCAGACGCTGCACGGTGGAACGTTGGTGCACACGCCACCGTTCGGTCGCGTCCTGGGCTTCCACTGACCGGGTTTGCACCTACGTCTGCAGATATGGTGCTCCTGGGGAATGCACCGCCCGCCGGATTGCGCGCAAGCAAAAAGTGGCCGTCGTTGGAGGTTGGCCCGCCGGGGAGGGGGGGTGGGAAGGATGTCGATGATGTACCGCAGGACGAAGACATGATGCGTGCGGCGCTGGCGCTGTGTGGACTCGGTCGGACTCGATAATCGATGCGGATGAGTCGCGTCGTGCGCGTTCGCTCCCTGCCTGGCTTATGACCGCGTTCGTGCGGAGTGAGGCTCGTGATCTAATGTACGGGTAGCAGATCATAGTACATTTAGCATTGTATATACTGCCTATAGATCTTGATATGTAAATTACTACCAAGTGAGTCAATGGATGTACCATAGCCCAGAGGGCCGCAATTGAGCAGGTTGGAGTGCCATGGACTGCAGGAGTTTGGTTCAAAGGCTACTATTTTCATCAGCATCACTAGCGATGTTCTCTACACCCAGCAAATCTGAAACAACGCGTATCCACCCTCATCCACCCGGCCCACCCCATTCACTCGCTCCACGTCTTCTCGACTCACGATTGCAAGCTGCTTTCCATCTCCTCTCCTCTTCAGCCCTCGATTGCACATGCACTCCTCCACTGCACTGATATCCGCCATAGGGAATGCCTCCTCCACAGTCTTGCCCAACCCCTCATGTCTCCCAGTTGTCCTCACTGGAATGATCAACCAAAACACCCCCGTCTTCTTCATCATCCGCTCTATACACCCCCTGATCCACCACGCATGCTCGGGGTAATATACCACGTCCGCCGCAAGCACGACGTCATACATCCCCAGTCCATCATCATCACCCTCGTCCTCGTCTTCGTCCACATCGACACCCGGGATCTCCGAAGATGCCACCGCACACCAATCGAGCTTCTTGACAGACACGCCCACACTCCGATTGTGCTGCACGTTCCGAGCAAGGTTCTCCAACACGCCCGAGTGATAATCTGTCGCCTGGATGTCCGCTCGCGCGTTCATCCGAGACAGGATCTCCGCAACCGTGATGCTAAGAAGACCCGTCCCAGCTCCAAGCTCGAGCAACCTCCGTCGACGTGCCGTTGTCTTCGTCTTCGTCGTTACCACTGTGTCCCTGCGCTCGCTGACGTTCTCCGACTCAATCGTGCAGGGGCAAGTGCAAGGACACGTGTTCAAGGCCAACCCCCCGAGGAGGTACCGATCTGGATCCCTGCACATGCGTTCGGCGAACACGATTGCGCTTCCCCAGCTCTGGAGCCCGACGGCTGTATGGTCGGTCTCGTCCACGGGTGCGTCATTCAATTCGAGCACGATCGGCGGCGGCGGCGCTGCTGTTGGTACAGTCGACGGTGTATCATCAAAAGAACGACTAGGAAAACGGCATTGATGACACGAGAAGGACGACTCCAGCGGCGCACGGAACGGGAAGACAAACGTCCGCGTCAACGCTTGCCCGGTTGCGTCGTCGCCTGCAAAGCGCGAAAGGAGTCTCGACGCGTCTTCGAGACGCGCTTCCCTTGCTGCCTGCTCCTCGGACGAACGCGTCGGCGCGTCGGCGGTCGCCGAAGAGCTAGCCGCATCGACCCAGGCGTCGCCCCGTTTCACCATTCCAGTCAGCCATTTTATCGCGTAGCCGCGCTCGAACGCGTCGGAACGTAGTCTATCCACTTCCTCCTTCCTTTCCTCGTCTCCTTTGTCTTCATCTTCCTGATCATCTTCCTCGGCAGAGGCATACCCGGAATCGGGCACACCGTCGTGGTGGACGTGGCATGCCATTCGCTTGCGCCGGAAAGTCGGTACAGCCACTGACAGCGACTGCTTCAGCACCGGTACGGCGCCAGTCATTGTCGTCGTCGATAACATTGCATGGGGGAAATATACGTCTTGGAGGGCGCGGAGCGCTTCGCCGACGCGCGCCGCGTCGCAGAAATGGAGGGAAACAAGCGCCGGGAGAACAGAAGTGGGCGAGAGAGGGTGCGCCATCTGTCTATTTTATAGTGGGTAATAGGTTACCGGGTGTGGTATCGTTTCGTGGTATCGTTTGCAAGCCGGAAGTCTGTCTAGTGCTTCTAGTTGAGTCGTCTAAGACCCGGGGAAGATTCTATAGTCTATGAAATGGTTGATTCGGTGCCGTTGCAGGATGCAGGAAAAAAAAGTATGATCTAGTATGAGCGCAGTGAGGCCTAAAAAAACAGCAGAATAAGTGAGTCGTATGCTAACAACGCAGGCTCGTCAAGTAAAGAGTCCAAGAGCCTGCGTTGTTATTGGACAAGGAGCAGCGCGATCATCGCGATGTGTGTTTGTGAGGACAAGGCCAGAGGACAGAAAACCAGGTCGTTTTTACTCCGCGTCGGAGTTGCAGATCCGGGCCAGCCAACAACGTAACGGCTTTTGGTCATGTAAGGTGAGTTAGTAAGAGCCGGCAAACAAGAATGGGTCGAAATGACCTCTCGCATGGGACTCATCTCTGCAACATTGACAACGATCGGACGCTCCCACTGGGTTGGTCGATCGGGTGATTCCCGGTCCCATTCTTCCTTGCGTCTGAGGACGAATCTTGCCAAGATAAGAACTCATGAGAAATCCGATAAGCTCTCACGAGCCGCTGGTTATGCCTTCACTTCCCGCAAACGACCACGACGACCTTGGCTTCGCAACCGCGCTTGCCAAAGCCCGAAAGAGCTATCGCGAAGGCGGGGTTCCCATTGGCGCATCCCTCGTCTACCACGGCACCTCACCCGACGCGGCCGACGCAGCCGTCCTGGGATGTGCGCACAATCAATGGGTTCAAAAGTCGGCGCCCACGCTGCACGCTGAGATCGCCGCCCTCGAAGACGCGGGCAGGTTGCGCGCAGCCGTCTACAAAAACTCGACATTGGTAGGTCGTTCAAGTTGCCCCGTCCAACCTCGCAGCCGGGGGTTTGTTCGTTCTTCCAGAGTTAAACTTGAAACTGACTGACGCTGCGGGATGGACTGGCCACAGTACACGACCCTGAGGTGCGTTCAAAGCGTGCATTGTCGTCTTCGAGGAATTGCCCGGGATCTTACATTTCACTTCCTACTTCTGGTTTCAATAGTCCCTGTAGCATGTGCACAGGCGCCATCTTACTCTACAAGATCCCCCGTGTCGTGATCGGGGAAAATACTACGATAGTAGGCGACGAAGAGCTGCTCAAGGAAAATGGTGTGGAGGTCATCGTCTTGGACGACCCAGAAAGTAAAGAGCTTCTAGGTCGATGGATCGGGAAGAATCCAGAGGTGAGTCGATTACAAGATGTTTCATCTCATGGAATCCGCCTGACAAGTCTACGCGAACGTAGGACTGGCACCCTTAGTCAGAACGATCGGCTTCCTACCTAGTAAGGTCCTGCTTACGGGAGGCTAAACTGGAACAGGGAATTACTCTAGTGCCGCTGTCTGTCTTTAGCCCGATCATCGAAGAGAAACGTTACGTGGGATACTAGTCATACCCGCTTTGAATGGTTATAGACTTATAGTAACAGACTTGGTGGATTCTTGGGATAAGGGTTAGGACCCGGTATATTCACTACCGTCTTTGAGCGATTCGATTGCGGCGACCGGACTCGTGGTCAACGTGCGCTTCGTGTTTTCTGTGTTTTCTGCAACATGGCGGAGTTTCGCCTCTTATCCAGCCGTTGGCGGAGATGAGATAAGATAAGATGCTCGCACACTTGATTCCTGACCACCATGGCTGACCACACGATGTTAACGATCTCTTATGCGCTGTCCTTGCCACACGGAATGAATCCTCCATCCTCGCTCGCATCTAACAGTGAACACGCCTTTTCAATAGAGAATGGGAAGATGGCATCTAACAACCGAAAATACTACGAGGCGCTCCGCAAGGCGATCGCAACTGCGAAGGATAAGGTTGGGGAGGAGCTGACTGCGTGGCGAGATGCTGTCTGGAATGCAGAGTTAGGAAAAGAGAAGGCGGCTAAAGCCGCCCGGGAAGAGGACGAAGAGGACGAAGAGTATGATGATCGATGAAGAGTGAATATCGTCAGGTGGGTCAAGAAAAGTTGGCTTGAGAAAATCCCCTTAATGACATGGATAGACTTGATTGAACCTTGGGGTATACCACTCCGAGTCCTTGCGCGCCGCATTGTACCGGAGGGCCCCACCGTGCCAGAGAGGAGCATAACTGGGTTGGCAAGGTCCATGCGGGAGTTGCTGGGTTAGGTTTAGTAGCGTAGCCGAACTTAGTCCCTCCTTTCTGTAGAGCGCCGTCGTGCGCGGGGGCCATTCCTTCTGTTCCTCTCCTGCCTGGTCCAGCATCCAAAAGTGCCTATACATGCCAGAGACAATGTAACCTTGTCGTACCATGCGAATCAATCATTCTCTTTGATGACTCGCTATCACCAAACGTCGCGGTTCGCAAAGGATATGTCGATGCGCCTCTATCCCCTCCCCGCCGGGGCTCGATTTCACCTTCGCCCATGTGACAACATCGGGTGTCAGGTACTCATTGACCACTGGCACTGGGGATATATTACTTTGACAGTTATTGTCTGCTTTCCCCCCGCAAGGCTCATCAAGCACGGCTCAGACTCAGGTGTGTTGTTCTCCGTGCTACTTTGGCACAAACCATGTTTCATCGTGAGTTCTTGACTTGACATGGTCATGGGTGCGTTGTCGTTTTTTTTAGAGTTCGTCTAGGCTTCGGCGATCGAGATTCTCGATGCAGTAGTCACATCTTGGTTACATGGGTCGATTTGCAAGTCCGAGTCAACTTGTCAAAGCTTGATCAGCACCTGACGCGCGCCACGGCATTTCAGGCTTGTGAGGCTTGCCGCTAGAGGATTCCCTCTAAACTTTCGTACCACCATATGGACTCCGAGTCACGTATCGTTTGTCGTATTATTTCCGAGTCCGCCGGCTGTTTTCGTTCAAGCCTCTTGGGGTTGGATACTGTAACACGGCGGTCCTTCAACAGTGTGCGTCCCATAATGTCGTTAATACTTGAAGAAATACGACGATGGCGCGTTCCTATGGCAGTCTACCAGACAACGAGCAGGATCATTCTTTCCCATCCCATGCGCCTCTCTTACCTCACTCGGCCGCATACTACTGTAATACCGGCCCGGGGTTGTCACATGGTCCGTTACTACGTTCATCAGCACGTTCCCCCCCTCAGATTTTCTCCTTTTTTATTTGTTCTTCTTGCGATGGCGTCGTCGGTAATGGTGTTCATTGGACGCGTTCCTGATGGCTCACCGACCGTCTGGATTTGGCGCGTTGGAACCATATGGCAAGGACATGGGCGCATCATACGAGAAGATATGCCGCACCACGACCTTTTTCGTGTGCCTTGTATGCAGGGATCTCATGTACTATAGACATCCATGATCTTCACGCGTTGATGCATCCCACACGGAGCAAGTTGTGCTTCGACTTCAATACATTGGAGGAAACTGGATACGTTCTTTCTATGTACATCACATTTTATATTTTGTATACTGCGTCTATACGACATTTTGTCGGAAATAAATAATCATAGATAATACAACGAGAAGCGTCCGGTTCGGCACACTGTAGATTATAGGGAGCGAAGGGTAAGGAGGGGAGTGGGAGAGGGGGCCAGTCAAAGTAAGACGCGACAGTAAAATAAAATAAAATCAGAAGGAACGAGAACGAAACAAGAGCGTCCAGATGTCCGTAAATGTCTCTGAGGTAGAGGAAAAAAAAAGAGCGGGGTGCCTCCAGTCGTAACACAGACAAAGAGGCGAGACTCGTCCAATCCGAGTTCATGTCTGCTTTTCTTCTTCTTCGCTTCCGCTGGTTGCGGCAACCCCCGTCGCGTCCGCGTTGTCATCACCGTCGTACATTTCCTCGACTGTTTGCGATACGCGCACTTCGATCCTCTGGTGGAAAAGAAGAATAAAATAAACAGAACGAGGGGGTGCAAATTAGAAAATAGGACGCACCGAGTTCCCGCGCTTTAAGTTGGCAGATTGCGGCGAAAGGTGCTCGACATGTACTTGCGTCTGAGTCCAAAGAACCGATGGGTGCCAGGGCGGAGTGCACAGGTAGGAAGGGAGGCAAATGGATGAACGGAAACGACAAAAGCAACGACCGGAATAGAAAATCATCAGCAACCCATCTTACAGCTCCATCCTACGCGACGGAAAGCACGTACAGAACGTCGCCGTGGGCTCCGCGGACTCGAAGGCCCAGTTTCATCACCTCTGACTGCAAACGCGATGTCAGGTACTAATGCGATGGGCTGTAAACGATGAGTGTATCGATTCCAAGACTTGCGCATCTTGACCCGTGCGTTCAAACTGGCAGAAAGAAACGAATGAATATCGAATCTCATTAGATTGAGAACGGGGCCACGCACGTTGCAAGGAGGGAGTTAGCGTAGACTGTACGAGTCAAGCCCGTGAATGGATGCAATGTGTCAAGGTGGGACGGGTCAACGCACGTTTCGCAACGACGAAATATAGACCAAGGAATATTCGATTGTTTGGCATCACAAGCCACTAGGGTTGAGAATGATAGTCAGACAGATCGGTATGTTATGGTTACACGCAACGACGAGACAACGGGCTACATACGCAGATGAGCGTTGCGACTGCACCAAAACTGACATCATGTTATTTAGTTACAAGAAGTGCAAGCACCCGGGACTAACTCACCACGTAGCCGACCCACTTTCTATCGTCCACAACATCAAGGTATCGACAATGCGATTCGTACTTCATGAGCATCATGAGCATATCATGCGGACAGTCCAAGTATTCTTGACAAACTTTGGAAATAGCGAAAGGCTCCGGGTTGATCCCAGAAAGTAGCAAATGAATGTCGTGATAATGATATCCGCGAGAGCAGAGAGAGACAATCCCAATGTGAAGACCCACTGTGGTGCACGATTAACGATGGACATCGCCAGCATGAAAAGAAAGCAGCAAACCGATGGAAAAGGGCGTCCGAACAGGTTGTAACTTCCCAATCTGATCCTGAAAGGGGATTGGAGAGTATGACCCATGTCCTGCACTGATCAAGCTTACATTTCTGCCATTGTTACTGCGAGAAATATTAAACATCGGGCTAAGAAACAATGCGAAGGTCCTCACCACTTGCAGCGACTATGGATAGCAAGATATTAGAATCGTGTAGCGATAATCAGAACAGGACATACCTAGCCGCACAATCACGATAGAAACCTATGTTGACAACTTGGTCAGGGTCAGGAAACGACGGGTTTCTGACTGTGATGCCTACCACCGGGCCCGCGACTGTAAGTTTGTTTTGTTGCACTAAGCAGGAAACAATGGTGTCAATCATTGACACGTACGGCAGGCGTCGCATACTAACATCTATATATCCGATAGGCAAAAAAGCTAGCCATGATGATCGTCAAAACAAGGACGCCTGATGACTAGAGAGGGCTTACTTTTGAACTAGGAATGTCGTCAATGCCTAAAACCACGCATTAGAATACCTGTCTGGGATGGGTGCAGGATACTGGCGCACTGTCAATGCGACCGTCGGCTATATTTGCCTTGTCAACTATCGTGACAATGCATCTGGGTATCAAAACGCACCCCCATGCTCCTGTGCACATACTTCCATTAGTCGCCAACCAAGTCAAACATACGAGTCAATATTATTTACCAAGGAATAACGTCTACCAAATCCAAGTTGCCGTAGGGAAGGATCACCGAATGCCAGACAGAAACAGCGACGAGTGCGGAATGACACAAGTCAAGGAGCCTAGCAATCCATCAGTCTATGATGCCTGCAGAGATCTCACTGGCTCCAAAACGTACCATATTGCCACCACCTAGTGGACAACCAAGACACTTGAACTTTTGACAGGGGAAATTCATGACCTGACTCACGAGGGCCGTTGTCGTCCATTGTTCAAGCTTTGGGTAAAATTGCCAGTACACTATAAACTGCATGGTAACACATCCTGAAAGACTGTCAAAATGTGGATGTGATTAACACTGGATGGCGCGTCGAGTTGGAAGGTCAGTATCCTTACCCAAAAGCGAATAGCCCCCCAAGCGCGATTGGGCCACAAATTGTAGTAACGTCCACCGCGACTGTGCCAGACATGGGGAAATGAAAGACCAGCTCGCACGAATGGGTAGGAAGAGGAAAGAAAGATTCACAAGATCGTATGCCCATATGTCGTTATAATAAGTAGTTTCGAGGACGAGAAGCTGAGAAAGTTTGATACGGATTTGATATGAACTGCCTTCTTCTCGATATCGTCTCATTGCAACCTGCCAAGCGTAAGCCAGTGGATACCATGCCTTGCCGTAAAATCCACTCTCTGAAACTGATTCTCGAGAAATTCAATCTCTGTAAGAACGTAAGGAACGTGCCTCGTTTCGGGACCATGCGATCGTGCTCGTCGACAAGGGTCAGGTCCGCACGCGGCTCTGCGAGATCTTTGTCTATAAAGTACACATGACTTGATCTCCGAGATCTTGCAAGAAATAGAAATGATGATGATGAGAACTCCATGTGCTGCAACTGAGCGGCGTCGCCGATCAATAATTGTAGAATAATTGGACTCGGAGCTCCAAGTTGTAGGCGCCGGTACTGGGAGCTTGCCAAAACCGGTATTTCGTTATTTCAGTGCCACTTTCGAGGTGGCACGGCGAAGTTCCTGTCAGGCTACGAAAAGTATACGTACCAACGTTTGGAAGGTTCCAAGCATCACCGGAAATGAAAGGAGATTTGGCTGTGTGCATTGCTTTCCGAGAACATGATGTAAACTTGAACAAAAGCCGATGGCAAGCGGCAGACGACCGTATAAGAGAGGAAGCGCTGGTTTAACAGTGAACACTATTGACAGTTGGAACCTGGGTAAGTTGTCATAAAAGCTACGAGGTACTTCCGTTGGTCCTCTCTCCGTGTTTGTCGCTACTTGTGCTCCACTTGACGATGTCGTCCCAGGCCATTTGTGAGCTGCAATTGTATGGGCATCCGAGTTTAGCGAAAAAAGGGTACGAAGGATCCATCCAAAAAAGGCGCCATCCCGAGTGGCGCGCTCTTCGGAATTCCGACGGATGGATCACTCAGCATGCATATGATGTTGATAGGAACGTTAGCTACTATCTATGCATGTTCATATGGTGATGTGACGCTTTTTTTTCAGAGGCCAAAGTGAGCGAGCGATGACTGGAGATCGCGAATCTATGGGAAAGGGAAGCCTAGCTTTTCCAAAGAGGAAAATGGGCACTGCCCACTACATTGGGTGCCAAGAATTTCCATCAAAATTCAGGTGATTTCAGTATTTTCTGATGAGCCTCCCGACGCCATCTTCGTCGGCTAATGTGCTTGTAGCATTGTCTTCGAGCCGACTCCGAGGGGTTCCCTTGCGAACCGTATTAGGTACACCTGCGGAGACCTGAATGAATTATGAGACGCGCTCGAGCTCGTCTGAACCGATATGCTCTTCTCTCTTTTTCTTCCTCGAAAGGGATATCGGTCTTCGTCCGGATGTATCTTCAATCTGGCCTGTCAGACTGGTACCGCACCACAGCTCTTTCCCTCGGCGAGCCCCACATCACTAGCCTAATCTCAAATCTTCAGGGACTTTGACAGCCTCTACTAATGCTTCAATACCTTCAAAAGTATATTCGACTTTCTCCCTAGCCCGAGCATCAACCGAGCAATCAAGATGATTCTCCCCAGTGCTCTCATTGCCCGGGCTTCCAACGCCACGATACCTCAAGAGTGCAGGCCATTCTCGCTCCATTCCAACGTGTGCGTTGGAGACCTGATTGCGATCTTGGGTATGTCTTACATCTACCCGCTCCCTATCCCACACCTGACTTCTGAGGTGTCGTCGCAGCATTCAGCATCTCCAGCGTTGGGTTCTTCTGCTGGGTCATCCATGCCGTCCGCAAGATGCGCCAGTTCCCGTTCAACTACAAGCAAGAGGACAAGGGTAAGCCCACTCTGCTCTGCTTCCACTGTTCTTCTAACAGTTGACGTCCGCGTTCGCAGCAGAACTTGTAGACGGGAACCAAGGAGTCTATCGCTACTACGCCCATCCGGCCATCGAAAACTCGATCGTCGCCCAACAGGGTGTCCTCCAGACATCCAACCCCCGCGATCGAGCGCAGACAAAGATGTTCCCGTCTCAGCCGGAAGAGGAGTTCTATATGCAATCCACTCCTATGTCGTCGTATGATCCTCTCAGCGCAGCAACTGATCCATTCACTACACCGCACATGCCTCGTCGTCCCCCATTTGTGGGTGGACAGTCCAAGTGGACCTCTTCGCATCATCCAGAACGTCATACGTCACCCTCGCGAGCCGGATCTTCTGGGGGATACGAGTACGGAGATCAATACATCGCAGATGCTGGTCCCTCGCGAGCCAAGGGCCCGTTGAACGGTGGATATGACTCTCGTCGATTCATGGGACGCATAGATGGGGAACCCACGATGTATGCGCGCTGAGCGTCGCGGTTGGGGTCACAATATAGTTCTGACAGTAATTACCTTGGAATCATTTCCACGTCCTAATTGTAATCTGCGGACAGACATAGACCCTAATAATGGTTTCTGCATGTGTTTTTCCGATTGGAGACAGCAGTCGCCTGATGGGCTTGAGTCATGTGCAGTTTCGTGTAAAATGATAGGGAATCACTCGGTCAATTCGTCGAGGGCAAAATTCGATCTCTGCTATAAAATAGAAGATCTAGGGAAAGACCGCTGAGAATGTAGATGTGGGAGACAAGCATGTTCGTGTGAATGATCAAAAGGCAAGTAGGGATTATCCCGTGGATGCAGTTATACACGTGCTGAATGCACTACAGTACAAAGAGTCGTTACACCTCATTCTCATCAAAACTTAGTCAGAGGCCCGTATATGCCAGGAATAGCGTACTAACCGGTTTACGCCTTGCCCTTCCGCTTCAACTCCTCGCGCTCCTCAGCCATGATCTCCGCGTCGATCTTTGCACCCTTTGACGGCTCGTTGCCATGAAACGTCGCTGGTCCCAAAGGATCTACCTTGGGGTCTGCACCCGGCGGACTCATCGCTCCCTGTCCGTGGGCGATTTCCAGGGAATGCTGATGTGCTTCCACCATCCTCTCCCCAATCTCACGCTCACCCCTGCGGTTGAATGAAATTACAGGAGGGGTCAGTGGTCGAACATATCATCGATGACGACACGGTAGACATACAGCTGGTCGATGTCAATGTGCCATTGATCAGGGACGTGTTTCTTGGGTAGGTTGTGGTCCGTTTTTCCGGTGGGAGGTCTGGCACAACGGCGGAGAGGTGAGGGTCGCGATGAGTGTTTTGAAGCTCTAACTTGGGTGAAGAGCAAGAGACGTACCGCTGCTCATGATCCTCGTATATTTGGGGGTTGCCCACCTTGGACATCATCGCACCACCTGAGCGTGGTTTCGTCATGTCTGTCTGTCGGCGTGCGGTTGAATGGTTGGCGGGTGAGTGTAAAAGTTAGGAGGTCACTGCGTCATGACATCATGTCGAATTACTAATCACCAACAGCGATTTCTCGGGATCTACGGTTCGAAAGACTACTTGGATTTCAGAAAGGCAGAAGTAATGACGTACGACAACCACAGGGTGAATGTAGGGACCACCGGCCTGCCAATCTCTACACAGAAAAAACGCAAAGATGGCATAGCACTAAGACGTGCCAAAAGATACTTTGTTCTCCGCGCTGCTTTGGCACAAACCACAGTGAATCGTTCACTGACGACAGGCGTGGTCTGTAATTTGACATGAGTGCGTTTGATTCAAGTTGAAATTTTCTCGGTGCTTTTGAGACTTCAAGAAGTCACGTGTGCTACTAGTCTAACCAAGATAGGATAGGAAGCAACACGGTTTAAACTTACCCGAGACCACAACAGAATCGGACGATTCAACAGCTGCTTAGCAGCCTGCTTCATGATCAGTGGAGTATATGAAGAACCTTGGCGGCCATGTCGGTGGTTGGCTCCCAAACTGCCACAGGCAGACTTGACAATCAAACAATGACACTTCCGCGCCGATCATGGTAAAGGTGCCAATGCCCGGAAACGAGTTCGTGATGTTGATGCCGAGGTAAAGTGTCAAGCTTCGAAGGCATCATTTCTGCCGTTCTTATCCGCCCGAGTTGTAAAATTCAAAGGAGGAAAACAACTTATCGGTGTCGTACAACCGCCACAAGGACTCGCAAGCGACGGCGAACTAGTAATGTCGATATAATTATTTGTCATCTCGTTTCCGCTAACCCTTATAAACGTTCTTCGTTTGGAGGATGCACTTTGTCCGCTGTCGTAACTGTCTGCGGCAGGGCATTCCTTTCCTTTTTATTTTATTGAGCTCACTTCCTGGTCGGTGCTTGCCCCCTCCACCCTTCGTTCTTTGGCCAGATGCATACCATTGTCCTTCTTTCGGTCTTGCTCAGTGGGCTCCAGACGCTCGTTTCTGCTCAGGACGGGGCAATACATGCTCCGACAACCAGCCCTTCTGTTAATGGTTACTCCTGCGATCCCAACAGCTGCCAGCTTCCCAAGTGCAATTGCGCGAGCACAAGCCCTCCGGGTGGTCTCAGTCCTGTACGTTGGTCTTCCTTCACGCTGGTGTTCACTCTATGACGTGCTACTAGTCCGAGGTTCCACAATTTGTTGTGTTTAGTGCAGATGATGCGGTCCAGTCCTACACCCTCGATGCTGTCAATCAGTTCCTTGCGCATCGCCGGAACCCCAATGGGTGTCCGCTGAAAATGACCTATTTCACGTCGCTCAACTACACTAACTATACCTCCGTCACGGACTGGTACGTGGCAGGAAATGAAATCGCAGACCATACGTATGTAAAATCATTTAGTTGATCGAAAATGCACTGAATTTGCATTTAGGATGACCCATGTCGGTTCCCCACCCGCGTCAGAGATCAATGGCAACCTGATTGCCCTCAACGCTCTCGCGGGAATCCCCTTTGACGCCATCAAAGGTTTTCGTGCACCCTTCCTCAACTACACCAGCGAAACTTTTCACCTGCTCGCCGCAGCCGACTTTTTGTATGATTCGTCGACTACTTCCTCTATTCCTGTCACCGACCCGAATACGGATGCTTACTGGCCATACACATTGGACTACGGCCTTGCAAACGACTGTTCCACGACCCAAGGAATCTGTCAAGGACAACCACAGATACCTGGTATTTGGGAGATACCCATGTATGCCTTTTTTGACGAGCTCGGTGTGGACGGACCGCATCTCATGGATCCCTGGCTGGACCCCGCTAACGGCGCGTCGACGGTGGACGATTCTGCCACGCTGGATTACATGAAGGACACGTTCACTGCCCATTACAACGGGAACCGTCAGCCTATCGGACTGTACACACACCCTATCCATCTCTGCGTAAGTCGGATGGTCATTGTGAGGTGCTATACTTCGAATTCTCATGTTTCTCATTAGACAACCTATCCCGGCCTCAATGCTCCTACCTCCACCATCAACATGATCAACGAGTACCTGGATTGGCTTCAGGAACAACAGGACGTATGGATCGTGTCCAATGAACAGTTACTTGCCTGGGTCCAGAACCCCGTTCCAGTCTCCGAACTGAATTCGTTTGACGCTCTTAAATGCCCGACCCCTGACGTTGATCCAACAATCCGGATATGCAATGGCATCGCGGTCAACGAGCAAGGTCTGCTGGATGAGTGCCCCTTTTCAGATTTCCCGTTCTATACTTGCGTGCGTCTCGTTCTTGTCGGACGTCAGGTACTGTGAGCCTCATTGACCATGATTTCGAATAGTACGGCTGTCCACAAGTGGAACCCTCGCCGGCCAATCCGAATCCGCCTCAACAAGCTGCCAATGGTCAGAAACCCCGATTCAGATGTAAGCCCTTCTGCTTCCCTTTCCCGTCGTTGGTGTCTTATGCAGCAAAACAGTGCCGACCAACTGTTCCACGCCTTTCTGGGACCCGATTGCAGGCAACTGCATCTGTACGTCTGACGAGTGTGCGTTCGTCGATCAGTCACGAGCGATTGGGGTGCGTTCATTGTTATTTGTCGACCGTGACCCTGCTCCAAACTAACTATTCCCCTCTTCCGATGTAATTGCGTGGCAACGTACAATACATGCCTGTGCTCAATAGCCCAACGGTGCGAATTTGACGGGCAGTACCCCGGGCGCCGGATCGACCGCGAAGACAAACAGAGCATTCATGCAGAGGGATCTGTTGTGGACCAGACATGTTGGCTCTTTAGTTGCAATAGTTGCGACCGTTGTGGCCGTGTTCGGGTTCCTCTCATGAAGGAACCTTTCCCATGCAACCCAACTTCGCAAGTACGTACGCCGCCAAGGGTGTTTCTTCGAGGATTGAACACTCATAACATAATGCACAGTCATCACGTATTGATGCATCATCCCAGAAGTCACAGTTTTCCTTGGTATAGTACTTTACGCACCCGTCTTAATCTTGAATCCAATCGTCTTGATCTACTTACCTGCCTTTCTTTTCAACATTCCACGTCATAATCTTGTCGCTCGCTCACGGTTTTACACTCGTCCCCGGATTTAATGACACCGGATCCATTGTTCATCATTTACAGCTCCATTGGCATACTACGCATACAACATACCACATCATCGTCTGGAAACTTGGAAAGGCTAGTAATTACGCATTTAACAATACATCGTGCATTTCGGCATTCTACGTCTAAGCTTGATTGCGTCGTCGTCATCTCATGCATAATGTGGCTCTTCCTGCTCGAGTTCTGGAATCCCGGTTATCACATCCACGCCGCTTTCGCGGTCGTATTTGGTCTCTCGCAGCTCCGGATTCCTCATCCCCTTCTACTTGATAGGCCGCAGTTGATAAGGCGAGGTGGCTTGACACCACATTTTGCGAATCTTGAATCAGATTCTTGATACATGCGTTCAGACTATCAAAACGAAAATGGGTGTCATTCTCACACATCCATGATGTGAGAATGTAGATATTGACCTACGTTGCAAAGAGTGAATTGGCGTAAACTGTTGGGGCAGATATTAGTAGGTGAACAAGTGCAGTAAGTCAAGACGTCAGTATCGTGGCGTATTGGCACTATTATTGCATTGTTCGTATTTGCATAACCCCTTGAACCTGCACCATCTTCTCCATTACACATCCCAGCACGCCACCTCGTCATCCACAATATGTGTGATGCCTACTGGCCAAAAACTACCCCAACTGAACTCCACATCGACTACATCATGCAAGTCAAATATATTGTCAATCCGAAAACCACAACCTACTTTCAGGTTGACCAAACCAACATCCATGACGGGGTTACCAGTCATAGGGTTAATCTCCCGGAGAGTTATCGCAAAGATTTTGTTAGATTACTCTACCGGTTAGATCTAGTCATTGGCCTGTACAAGAAGTTCCGCAAACGTAACAAGAAGTCCAAAGCATTCCATACCTTACTCCTACACCTTATGGTATTTCTCGACAACGTCCTTGAAGCTACAGTTCGTCCGGCGCTGTCCATCACCAACCTTGCCGATCTCAAGCAGTGGCGCAATCCAAACTTTGATCGGTATCTTATCACTGAATTTCTCCTTGGCCGTCATGAACCTTCTTTTTTACGTGAGTTTCGGTTGCGAGTGGAGACGAACATTGAGCGCATTGATGTTGGGGAACTCGGTAAGTGCCAACTGTCAAGTGAAATCCAACAAAAACGCTTATCAACTTCTTAGACTGGGACAAGTACTACAATCGTCTTGATCCAAGAATTGAAGGACGCGCATATATGTACAACATGGATAATGTTCCAGATGACGACTTGGAGATGCTTTGGGACTTGATGGAGAAGCATTATACTCGCAGGTTGGACTTTACATGGAGTATGCATTTTTTCCGTCCCATTTCTCATTCCTTTTACTCATGCTTTATCTTATGCAGTATCACAATGGGTAGATGTGGAGCAGCCCATAGCAGCACGTCAGCTGCAACACACGAGATAATGACGACGCAATCTTTCGTGGGTAGCTTCAAGTTAGTCGATCGAGCCGGAAACTCGGAGCTGTCGAGCTCGACCGGATTGATTTTTCTTTCGCTTCCGCTCTTGTATTTTTTATTTGTTCATTTCATGTGGCCTGCTTTGACCAGACATGTATCATGACTATTCCGTATCTTGAAGGCTTGAGCCTCGTCTGTATGGGATCGCGTCCTCGTGATGGCCTTGAGGTGGTACTCCATCCATGCGTAGACGTAGAATGCCGAAATGCAACGATCAAATGTGTAATTAGCCTGTCCGAATTTCCAGACGATGATGGGGTATGTTGTATGCGTAGAGTTACCGAGTCATGTGCTGTAAATAATGAACGATAGATCCAGTGTCATTGAATCCGGGGACAAGTGTAAAACCGTGAGCGAGCGATAATATCATCGCCTGCTTGCATCTTCCACATTGTAAGCCCCCAGTCTCAGTCTCGGCCCTCTGCTCGCTGGCTCTGAGGGTCTTGAACGAATTCTCTTCCTTGATTTTCCGGTCGGAGCACACCGTTCCTCGGCCATTTCCTACGTGCGTGCGTCAGCCTGTGAAAGGACCGGATGGAAGGAGGGTACCTCAATAGTCATTCTGCTGAATTGCTCGAAGGACAGCTCATCGCTGCCGATGCTTTCGCGCAAGCTTGGATTGGCCTTGTTGCTATGTAGGTACATGACGTCAATTGGAGGAAGTAAACCCCCTAATGGGACCGTGTGAAATTCTATGCAGGACACGATGAGGAGCCGTGCTCAAATTGGTCTGCTTCCGAAAGTTGGGGCGTTCTCCATCTAGCAATCCTCCTGGCTCAACCGCAACTCGCGCCTGGACTCAAGGAATGCGATCACAAGGTTCGAAATCATACTAGTCTGTAGAGAACAAGCAAGAGCGTGCCCTCATCACTCGTGGGTAGTAATTTATGACAGCCTTGTTGGATTATTGTTTAAGTAACAGGAATCTCAGAGGTCGTGTCTGGCTTCCGTCTTGCCTCCGGGCTTCTATGTTCTTGTAGAAATCAGTGAAATACTACCGAAACTTCAGATGGCCACGTCTATGTAGACAAGGACATGGTCGAATGGGACGACAAGATTTTCCTGTGAGTTTCCCCCTCCTTATTTCGGTACTTGGTTTAGGAAGGTTCAAGCCAGCGGGACGATTTTCGTTTAAGGTCTACGCATCTTTTGAGCTTGGTCCGAGGCTCGGAAACAATTAATTGGCCAACTAGAGCTCACTGTGGGAGAAGTGCTGGGTCGGAATAATCAGACTCAACGTGAGTTGTACCATCATTCCTTTCCTGACGTCCCGCCTAGTTGTCTAGTTTCTGTTTTTGAAGCAGAACAATGCTTTTCCGTCGTCACCAAGCGACGAATTTCCGAGGTTGACAAATCCGCAAGAAAGACTAAGACTTCAAGTGAGTGATTCGTTGATAGCTTGTGGACGCGTCGTCGTGATATGACGATAGACAACACAGTCGGATGCAATAATCCAGCTGGCGCGCCTCGCTGATGCTGGATATCATTCTCTTTCACGTTACTACCCTCGGTTCGGGAATGCAAGGGACCTTTTTTAAATTCTATTTCCGTCCTGTGTGGGGTACATTACCCTATGTAGGACGATCTAGACTAGGTATAGAGGGCCTTGTGCCTCGCCGCTTCCCCGGTTCCGCGAATGCCCCCGTCAGGCCAGACGTAGTAAGGCCCCAAACCTATCGTTCCCTCAGACGGTTTGAGAAGCGCAAACTGTCTAATCAGCGGATACCAGTTATATGGTCTGGCATGTGTGAAGTACTGTCTGGCGGTATCTGTGGATGACATGTACTCGAATCGCGGATGCGATCTGCAAGGGACCTTGATGAAGTTATCGGTACGTGTCCCCCAGATTACCCCAATGCTCTGCTGTACAATTCATTGCGGACTTTGCTGCATCTTCGGTTCAACGATAACCTAAATCTATGAAGTCCTCGAGGCGATTTCAATGTTACAGAATGCTGTGCAAGTCACACTCCGAACAAGCCGGTTCAATGGAACAACCTCGGGAGTGCACTCATTACTCTCTTCCAGTGCCTCGGCGCCCTCTTGGACATTAACACGTCGATTTCGGTCTCGAAACAGGCACGCCGTCTCACTTCCAATGGTCATCCCCATTGGCCGCTTTCGTTGAATAATCTCGAGAGGCCGTTGCTACATCGGTTCGAGCAACTTGGTGGCCTCGCACACATCAACAAGTCTATTTCTGTGTCGGAGGAACGGTACTTTTCACATCTAGCAGCGATCCCGAGCATTTTCGCGGCAGTTTGAGCGTCTTGGTTACTTTGCGGACAACAACGAGTCCGTTTCGTTGTTGTTTTTTGGTGGATGCACTGCGTCTCGCTTCCAATGGTCATTCTGAGCAGCCAGCTTTATTGAAACCCCTTGGGACGTCGTTGCTGAATCGATTCGTGTACCTCGGCAACCTAGAAGACCTCAACAAGTCTATTTTAATACTCGAAAGGGCAGTGCACGTCACTTCTGACGCCTCAGAGACCTGGTAGCTCAGTTCAACAACCTCGGAAACACGTTAACACGTCGGCTCGGGCGCTTTGGGGACGTTGCGGACATTGACAAGTTCATTTCGATCTTCGAGGGGGCATTGCATCTCACTCCGGCCGGCCATCATAGTAAACCAGTCCGCTTGAGTAACCTTGGAAACGTGCTCCGGTTTGAGCATTTCGATGACGTCGAAGACATAAGTCCGTTTCTATGCGGGAGGAGGCGGTTCGTCTTACCCCAGAAGGCCATCCCGACAAGCCAACTTGGTTATAGAACCCTTCGGCGACATTGTAGATATCAACAGGTCTATTGTGATGAAAGGGAAGCAGTACGACTAACCCCTGATGGACATGCGGACAAGCCGGTTCTCTTCAACAACCTCAGGAGCTCGCTTCAAGCGTCTCTTTGACCTCACTCCAGATGCTGGCCAACCAGCTCGGATCAACAACCTCGGGGAAATCGTTATTAGAACGCTTGGAGCACCTCGGTTGCCGTACATCTCACTCCCGATGGTAATCCTGAGATACTAGGTCGTTTGAACAGTCTCGGAAACTCATTGCATCAATGCGTTGTCGTTTCAGATGCCTTGGTGACCTCGCGGACCTACGAATCCGACTCTTGATCGCCATCCGGACAAGCCAACGTCGGCTAAAAGTCATCTCCCTATCTTGATTGCTATATGTATTCCATGTATCTCTTGTCTTGTCGTCTCGTCCTACATCTCATCGCATCATGATATGTGTCTATGCGTGTCGAGCTTAGTTTGCAAAGTGAGGGCAAAAATGTATGGTACGAGCATACTAGATACATGAATATTGAATGACGTGCTATGGATACGATGGGGTGGGCGATCACGGGTGAAGCGGGCTATGGGGTGGGGTGGGTCACCTAACAGTGAAGCGTACGCCTTGAACAAATCTACGGGCGAGAGATCTGGACGGGGGCTGTGAGCAGAGTGTGGTGCGTGCGTGCGAAAAGACCGACTACTAAGATATAAGTTTATGAGCAGATTTACTAGCTGCGATCACTTCACGTCAAGTTGGCACGCATAGACTAAATACTGCGATCATGGTCACAACGACACGCCAACCTCCGCACATGCATAGCACGCTGCGGACATTCAGATAGGAATCGGATAGTCTGGGGTGACATCCCAGCGATTAATCTGGTCCAGGGTCCTTTCGATCGATCTTCGTGACGAATCTGGACCGTAACTGTTCCATGCATGGCAGAAAGTCCGATCGGTGGAGCCCGTAGTAGTACCTGTCACCCGTGCACATACGTGCATCATGCGGGTGATGGCGCGCAGCAACTGGGATATTGGGAATTGCATAGTACATACTGAGTGGAAGCGCATCGCCGGCGAGGTCGGATTCAGAGCGACGATCCTCTACTAGTAGTACTATACAGTGACCCCGATGATCGACAAAGTGTCAGCTACGAAAAAGGAATTTGAACTTCATTTTATGATCGTCCACACGTCCACACCCACACCCTCCGACTAGAGGGGATGCATTGAGAATTGATGAGCCTCTTGCTAGATAGATCATCGGAAATCATGTCCACTTCGGGGCATTCGCGCAGACGGAGTTGTAGGGTGCAGGAGCCCCACGCTTAGGTAGATTGTCCTCATAGAGTATACATACTCCACACGGGACAGAAATTGACTTTAATAAAAATAAAAAAAGATCATCGGAAGAACATCACGCGAGGCGGGATTCACTTGACTTGCACATACATACCACGACGTTTCCATGCAATGGATGATTGTATCGATCCTTTTTTTTCAGTCAATACTTGTCGCGTCTTCAAGCCTAATAGAAGGCACCAGGGTACAAGAGAAAATCGAGTCATGAGAGATGCAGGTGACTCGCCGACAATGGATGAAGAATGCAAAATATCAAGATTGTTGCTTGATTGGTACTACTAAGTACTATCTACGCATGCACAGGAACCAGTGCTTGTGGGTGATGCAAAAAAAAAAAAAGTTCGTGCGGTTCAGCGATGTACCAATTTACTTTTGAGCTTTTCTTCTTATGTAAAAATAAAGAAAAAAAAGAGGGGGTGACGGACAAAGACAGAGTAGAAAAGATTTGGGGACGTAAATGGTCATGGTAGTAGTACAACAGCGGGGAGGGAAAGATGAACAAAGATACTCGGAGACGTGTGGTTGCAATGGCCGAGAAAAATTATAATGGAAAAAAAAATACAAACGCCCTCAGAACGCGTTGTGCACGAGTGAACAGGATGGGGGTGGTATTACATGGAGAGCTAGATGGATGAAATATATATCAAGTCATGATACCGACGTCACCATACACGCTATGGCTGGGGGAGGACCCTTTCGCGAAGCACCACTGAGTGACAAAGGCATTGTAGAGCGAATTGCTGTCCGAGGCATCGTTTCTTCCCAAGCGGGGGAGATCGGTGTGGTGGCGACGCAGCCCCTCTGTCCCAAGCTTGCTGGCCGCAGACCAATCCCAGTCTGAAATGTAACCTGGTCCGGAGGAGATGCCATCATCCTCCTTACTCGAACCATGAAGTTGAGTAGGTGTGGCGAGTTGTCCACCTATAATCACGCGGGGTGTTATCGTGGGTGAAGCGGACGGTGTCGAAAGATTGGATGAAGCGGGTGACGTGCTGTCTTCGTGTAATGGCACTTGCAGGTTTCCAGAATGTGACCGCTCTGGTTTCGTAATCGGAGACGGCAATGAACTTTGAGGGGAAATAGCGGAAGGAAATGGGACCGACGGTGTGACGCGAACTGTTGGGGGAGCATAATTGCACAGGTTGAGTTTCCCAGCGCGGAGGTGCGGTGAGTTCCCATCGCCATCGTTCACAGGTTTGCTTGGAGCAGACGGGACGATAAGGCTCAAGGGACGATCCTTGATTGTTGCTGGGGGCTGAGAATGGGTGCGTGGCGGGGGTGCTAATATTGGTATAATAAGCGTGACCATTTAAAAGATGTGGGAGTGGAAAGAACAGTACCAGAGATGGTCTCCCTGCGAGGTATTCTTCGGGAAAAGGAGGGGGAGGGGATGACGGGTCTGAATTCGACGCGGTAATTTGCGCCGCCGTTGTTGTCCCACCATTCACCTCCAGGACCGCATTGGTCTGAACCAGGCTCTGGATACGTCGAATTGAGGTGATAGTGAGCAGCGAGCCATAGGACGCGAGTGCTGAGAGAGTGTGCATAATCTTCGAGACGGATAGCGAAGGTAAATCGATCCCACCCTCTTCCTCTTTGGCTGTCTGATGAAGTGGAGATGCAGGACGGTGGAGCTGAGAGAGAAACGACGTAATGGGCGCTGACCTCGCTGACGGTCTGCCAATCGTCAAGGGTAAAACGAACTGTGACTGATTTTTCAAATGCTAGATTGCAGACGATGATAGAGCCAGAGAGCAATGGTTTGGCAGCTGAACAAGGGGAGGGATATGATGGAGAAGATATGCTGAGGGATTCGAGGAATAAATTTACAGGAGGGGGGGACTTGGAGGGAACAGGGGAGGATTTCGTGGGGTCGATCTCATAATTAAAACCATGAGGGGTGAGAGGAAATGGGAAGCGGACGGGGAGAGTGTCCTCGCCTTCTGTTTCTGTCTCGTCTCCGTTGCCATTGCCGTCGGTAGGACTGCTCAGAGAAGCGGGGCGGGCAGAGCGGTCGAAAACACAAACAGTGGCCAGCCCATAGTCCTTTTCTGGGAAATGGACGTTTTTGGGGGTGATGGCAGGGGAGGATGGCTCTGAACGAGAACGAAGATGCATATGCTGACAGTGAGTGGGCATCAACATGGCAGGAGACGAGGAAGAGGATTTGAGAGAAGACTTGAGAGGCTTTCCATTGGATAAGAGGACAGAAGTGCCTCTGGATAATGGAGGGCTGTGAGGGGTATCAGGGGGAGGAGAAACAGAGGTTGGGGAAGGTGGGGAGGGTGAGCGGGGGAAGGGTACGTTGGCGAGAGGGGGTGGTGAGGGTGGTTCGTCATCGTGGTCATGGTGTATATGAAACACGGGTGGTTTGCGGGCAGAAGGGTCGTGTTTTCGCCTTGGGAGGACACCGAGGGAGTGAAATGTGCCGGTGCTGCGTTCGTCAGAGAAAGTGCGACGAACAGAAGAGCAGACGGGCATCTGCGACTTTCAATGACGTCAAATGAAGATGATGGACCTAGCAAAGGGAGACGCGCGCGTCGTCGTCGAGAGAGAGAGAGAGATGCGGCGAGATGGCGACGCGTTTTGAAATCTCTGAGAAACAAGAAAATCTCCATTATAAAACAGCCACTCGTCCCGAGATCTCGATCACCGGCACGTTGGCGATGTTTCCGCATTTGGAAGGCTCCACTTTCGAATAGTCCAGATCCTTGTCCGATCACACGTGCCTTTTTTTTTCGCGCCTTATCGTGCCGTTTTGTCTCTCGTTTTACTGCCACCGGTCAATCCCAAAGCTGTTATCACTAACCTTGGAAGCGGACCGTCTCATATGTCCCACCACTACCACCTCGGACGTTGTTCAGCCAAATAAATTCAGCTTCCTTTCTCACCGAGGAAACACCACACCCATGCAAAACCCCATCGTCATCAACGCTCCATGATGGAATCCACCCTATGGTCCAAGCCTCGCTTTTTGCGGAAACAACACACCCAAGGCTTAGACGCACCCTCAAATCAAAGTGGGCGCAGTTTAATTCCAAATTCCCGCCTTTTCTATCACCCTCTCGCGCGCTCTCTACCCGACTCCAACGCCCTCATCAATCCGGGAAAAGTTGAAACTCTTTCCCGCAATCATTTAAAGTTATTTCCGCTCCTACGCCTATCGGTTCCCGCTTTTGCTCACTAACAGCTTACATAAACCCTTCTGCCTCCAATATCCACTCTCCCTTTACCTTGCTCGTTGCTAGTTGCGTCATCATCTCGCATCACATCTCATTTACAAGCCAATGGCAACCGCTTGCATGCGTTGCGTGCTTCACATCCCATCTCACTTTCACTGCTGGCTGACTGCTATATAACGTGTCACCGTTCATCCAACAACTCCATTCCCCGATTGGCATCCGAGTCGGCCCTTCAGGTGATCGTGGAGTTATTATTGTCGCGCGATTCTCCTCGCTGAAAACCTCTTTTTTAAAAGATTTTGAACCCCCATAGGGCGTAGCGCTACCCACATGATATCTTCTAGAAATCGTCCTGTCACCAGAATAACACGGTCCCTCTTTCTCTTCACCGACTGATTCGGAGCGTTCCTAAACGTGGCAATGCCATACCCAACTCGGACAGCATTGTTACGTGAAAACTGCCACCGCCGTCATCACATCGTCGTCGTTTGTATTGATTGCCGAATGGCACTCGACAAGTAATAGCTCTCTGAATAAGGTCATCGGCCGTCATAGGTCCCAAACTTGCTTAAATCGCTGGGTATCAATCCCTTCGTTTATGCCCTTGCCAATATCCTCGCGTGCAATCCTTAGGAGGAGTCCTCATCAAAATTATCGTTCGCCATCAGCTCATCCCACACTTGCAACCCCCACAGCCCGTCCAAACGTCCAATCAGCCTGCCAATCAACCAAGCGGATGATATTGCAGGGTCGAGTCGTTGTGTGCATTATCTTGTCCATATTGTGTCAACCCTGTAGATTAACGATGTCTTTGGACTCGCAATGCCAGGGCAGATCCCTCCCTCCCTCCCTCTCTCTCTTTCACACCCTCGAAAAAGGGGGGGCGTAACTTACTTTCCTCTCTTCTTTCCTTGCTTTCTTCTCTTTTGGTTTGTCAGTCGGTCAATCAGCGCCGGGTCGGTTCGGTCTTGTTGTGACAGTGGGCAACTGCGTCCGCACAGATAGTGATGCCACTCGAGCTCGGCAAGCTCGTCCCTTTCGCTGAAGAATGAAGACGGCGGCCACGATCATAATGTACACCCTCAATGGACAAAGTTTCCAACCGGCGCAACGCATCTAAAATTTCCAATCCTGGAGCATCCTCGTAAAATCTCGACGCAATTCTCCATGCGGGGCTACATCAATACAATATCAGTCGCTCGGCGTACCTTGGCCGATCCTCGTGACGCGTGATTCATCACATACTAATTACTCGCGCGCTCGGTCGGCTCTGGGTTGCTAAATGGGTCTACGGTGCTGTGTTACAGAATGCGAATTACGAGATCATGAAAGCACGAACGAGACAAGGTTCCTTGCTCTTGGAAAATTGAAAATCGATTCGGACAAGTCACACGTGACGCCCATGGATGAGTTTGCAACATTGTACATGTCACAGGGCAATGTCACAGGGTGTGGATGACTCACTGGACGGCCTGGGGAGGAAGAGAACACTATAGGTATATGTGACGCCGGTGCCATCGCGCCATCGCGGTTTCTCTCTGATCGTTGTTTAGTTTTAACACATTGCGCCATTCCAAGCTTTTCAAATTTCAAATTTTATTCTTATTCTTTGAACGTGCGCCCTCCGATTCTCCCCTCTCCCCCCTTCCGCCGCCGGTATGGAAGCGATGCACAACGGAAGAACTTCGACAACGAAACTTTTAAAAAACTATACCAGCACCGGCGCCTCGTGCTCCTGCTTTGGTCGCCCGATATTTCTTCGACCAGACCAGGACCGACCACGATCGCACATCCTTGTCTGATCCGGGCCTTATCCCCTCCCCCCTCCCCTCCCTTTCTCGCCAACAGACAAACGCCATATTGATCACGAATTCTGGCCAGTCGAATCATTAATTGTATCAAGCATCACGCTGTACCACCGACCAATTCCACTCTCGCCCGGGCATCACCATGATTCTGGGAGCGGCGCCGTACTCCTGGTTATCCGAAGGTACGCCGTCTAGAGCCGGACCGTTGATCACGATCAAAAGCTGATTGACTCCTGATTCTAATCGGCGCGTTCTTGTTAGGGGCCTATCTCGGAGCAGTCAATTGTGCGCATACGTACCTAGAATGGAGTACGCATGGTTTCGGTTTCATGTAGCGGGACGGCGACTTCAAACTCAGGGTTGCGAAATTCCAGGGAGGTTCATTGGAAGGACGGGGTGACTCGGAGAGCGTGCGTTGGACTATCAACGGGACACCTTATACTGTACTGGCGCCATGTGGTCGGCTTATCGTCTGCTCTCGATTTTGGCGATATGATCGGGGGCTGTTCTACGCCGAACCCAGAACTTTCCGCCGGTCCCCGAAAGAAAGATCGCGACTTGATGGCAGCTTGATAGTCACGTCAATCTTTCGTATCAATATTTTTTTCGGCCTGCCTAGGCGCCACCAGTGCGGCCGGGCCAGACTAGGAAATTCGATCCGAATCTCCCAATCAACTAGTATGGGCCCATCATCACATCTCCATCATATCAAGGTATATTTTGTGGTGTGTCCGTGTGTGCACATATACAAATATTGTGAGTATTTGAGTAAGAGGCCAGAGCACATGGGTATCACAGACGGACTCAGCTTTGTTGTTCTCAGCACAACAGTGCGCTCGATCTGCATCTTGACAGTCAACAGTCGCGTCAATCATCGTATCAACCTTCCCGGCACAGGCCAGTGACTTCGTATAGTTGTGACTTGTACCTATCGTCCCACGTCCCGGATCACCGTATCGATCGATCTATAATTCAAGCCTGTATTGCTGTAAAAATGCAAAATGGATTTGAAATGGATTCGGACGGATTTGGCTGCAGTGTCACCGAGCCGCTCAAACCGAATCATTTGGCTATCTAGATCTATTGTCTGTTTTCCTTTTCCTTTTCCTTCCTTTTGTCTGTTTGATTTTACTTTTCCGCATGCAGTCACGAAGACTCGGTCAAACACACGACGGTGCGATCGAGACGGGACCGGCGTAGTACTACCGATAGAATGTATCCATACCATCGAGTGAATTATTTCAGTCTTTTGTGTGAAGTACCGTCTGGATCTGGACTGTGTTTTGTCCCGAAGTCCCGCCCCTATTCCCCCCTTCGCGGAACTTGCCGGCCGAAGAACTCGGAAGAGGTGATCCGAGCGTCGCTACGATAAGATTCGTCCCGCGCCACGCACGACGGCACACCGCGGCACATTTTGCGGCACGATGGGCCAACGATGGGCCATGATACATGTTGCATGATGCGGCCGATGTGGCCGAGACCGCGGTATCAATATATCATTGACAACGCGAAACGCGATAGCGATGACTTCGGATGTCACCGAGTCGTTGTCAAGCGTGCTACCTTTCCCTTCCCTTCACCTCAGAACCAGACTCGGAGAAAGTCCGCGCGTCGGTTGTCGCAGCGTCGTCGCCTACGTCCTAGCAAAGTGCCAACCAAGGTCTCAGACTCTCAGCGTACGGCTCAGCTGCGAGGTTTGCGCGGAGGAAACCGGCAGATTACACTGGCAACACTGGAATCTTGCGGCGCACGTATATACACGTAAACACACGCACACAAGTGAACATAACGATCTGATCCCAAGTACAGGTTGCCGCTATTCACTGCCATACATAATGGGGCGGCGTGCTACGCTGAGTCTAGGCTTGGTCTCTGAGTCTCAATCACCCATCTATCCACTGGTATCACAAGGCTCAAAGTCTCTAACAATAGCAGGGTTAGTCCTGCCGAGAATTCCCTTTTGTCTTTGGTTTCACGCCCTGCCACCCGTCTACGGCGCCAAGAATCTGGTCTAGATCAGGAGTCCAGAACCTATTTATTTAACGGCTGTGGGCCTCTCCTTCCCTACTACAGCATCCCGAGTTATCGGGATACGTATCAAGGGACTTAATCCTGCAAAAGCTCAGCTGTGCTCACAGCTTGTCTGGTCGTCCTTCCGTCTGTGCGCGCGTTCATCATAGGGGGTATGTGGGAGTCCGTTTGTAGCGAGTCTCAAGTTGGCGCCCGGGAACCATGTCTCCTGCCACTGATCAGGGACACCGCTTTTTCAGGGGAATGAAAGGCTATTTGTTCCTGAAACCTCGGTTCCGATATTTACGAGACCGTTACCGTTACCTATCCTTGAAGGTGCTAAACGCGGGATAGGCTCGTCCGTATGGAGCTGTAAGTGCCAAAATAAAAGCGCGAAATAATGAGGCTCCGCGCGCGCGATTCACGTTAGCATCAGCGCGATTTAGCGGCTCACCCGCGCGATTGAGAGTTCGTCTGCGCGATTTAGAATAAAATACAAATTTTTGTACTACAAACTTGAATGTAGATCTACAACTAAAGAGTACAAAGCTGTCTGAAAAATGCTCGAGTCTCCTCTTGTTGCAGGTACCTGTCACGGGTTCGGGTAGTAGCGGGTATGGTACGGGTACGGTACCCGTGACCGTTTCGGTAGTATGTACGTGACGTGCCGTGCGTCGTCGGCGTCGCGTGGTGGCATTCCGTCGCGTCTGGGTCGTTCGTCATCGACGCGGCGTCGTTGTGCCGTTGTTGGTAACAACAAGAGAAGCGTGCGGGAGCAACTGCACGTTGAGTGAGAGGACGAAGGGACGAGGACGGGGATGGGTGAGGATGGGTGAGGAGTCGGGGACGAGGGTGGTGGGTGTCGGGTCGCGGTTGTCGTCGCGTCGTCCGCCGGTGGTCGTGCCAATCGACGCATCGTGACGGCGTCGTCGTCTTTGTCCACGTCTTTGTCGCGAAGTGGCATGCCATCGTGGTGCGACGTCACGTCGTTTGTCGTCATCGCCGGTGTCGATGTCGCGGTCCGAGTCGTGATCGACGCCACGTAGTCATCCGTAGTCGTGTCGCCGACGCAGCATCGACGCAGCGGATCGTGGTTGATGCCACGTTGTCGTCCGTCGTCGTTTCGTCCCATCGGTGAGCGCTGAGCAAGCGGACGAAGGTCCCAGTCAGTTCCCACGGCCCCTCGTCACCGGCAAACGAGAAACGAGGGGTGATGCGTGACGCGTGATGCATCATGAGTGACGAAGGGGCGTGGAAACTGACCTGCTCACCGCCGTTCACCGTCGTCGCCGTCGCCTGCCCTCATCCTCGCCCTTGCCCCACCCTCCTTTCTGAGCGACGTCGCCCTCCATCTCCGTCTCGGTGGCTTCACCGTCACCGTCACCCTCGCCTCTTCCACCACCTCATTATCACGCTCCGTCTTCTCCTGGCGACAGCGCAGTGCCCTCGCCTCCTCACCGTCTCCCACCCAGCGAGTCCGGACCCGGACCGGACCCGCCTTTGCCCCTGACCCCTCGAGTTCGCCTTCGCCCTCTTCCTCCTTGCCCTCTTCCACCCAGCGTGTCCGAGCGGACACACACGTGCCCTCACCCTCACCCATGCGCGGGCTTACCCATGGGTCATGACATTACCTTCTCTTACAGACATGTTGTAACTTGTACTCTTTAGTTGTAGATTTCCATTCAAAATACATAGTCATTTGTGTTTCATTTTGTGTACTCAGATCAAATTGTGCGGATGAACTCTCAATCGTGCAGACGAACTCTCAATCGCGCAGACGAACTCTCAATCGCGCGCGCGATCCGCTAAATTGCTGTGTATCGCGCGCGCACAGCCTCATTGTTTCGCGCTATTATTTTGGCACTTACAGCTCCATACGTGAGAGGGTTGTGGAAGATTGTCCCACAGTCTTAGAGCTCATGCGCTCATGTTCACAGTTCAATGCCCAACGTTCAGCGTTCAATATCAATGTTCACGCGCACGGTCCAATATTCAACTTCAATCATTGGCAGCGATATCCATCGCCTCCAAAGTGCATGTTCCGAGTCCCCCGACCCGGGCCGACCCTTCTGTGGCATACATGCCCAACTTCCTGGGATATGGCCCCTGATACCCCTTCACCCGTCGCACTTACCCTCGACATCTCCAGCGTCATCTCCCCCACCCCTCAGGCTCCTGGTTTCAAGGACCTTACAGCAAAGATATCTCGTAATCGTCGTCGCCAGGTCTCGCAAAAGCAGAGGCCATTCAACTCGTTCATTATCTGTACCCACCCCGCCACCCGTTCCTTGTGTGACACGGAGTACTGTTGGCGAGGTTAAAAAATTAGCGCGCTGGGTAAAACATCACGCAGTATTAATTGTGCAGGTAGTACTTTTATTTATACTATGGCCTCTCTTTTCGTGTGCGTGCTTGGTGCAGAGAGTGAACTATTTTTCTAATTCGCGCACGGGTGTATATCGCGCAGCCACGCAAGTCGATAAACGTGCGGAGCGTCGCCACGCTCGTCAGCACGCGCGACCCGTCGTGGTACAAAACATCGATAAACGGCTCTTGCGTCGCTTGTGGAACCTTGGATGGAATTACCGCGAGATGCCGCACGAAAAAGTCTTCTCGCGTGCGCAGATAGCGCATCGTCGCGTCCGACGTACGAGGGTGCAAGCAGAGCTGGTGGATGATACGATAGCACCGCTCGCTCAGAGCGGGTAGGACGTTGAACGGAGGTTCCGCGTGCATCGTCGCCGCCTGTGCCCTGCGCGCACCTTGCCTGTCCTTGCCCTTGGCTCGCATCCGCGGCGGCACGCCCACATTGACGATGTCGAGAATGACGAGCCACACGTCCGGCGCGCGCCGATCGCATGAGGGTCTTGAATATGATACTCGCTCTCTGCACCACCAAACAAGAGAAAATGACCAATATTGGGGTATGCGGTCCCAGATTCAAGTTCAAGTTCCGTGTTTCGAACGAGAAGGTCGAGGATTGCGACCCTGATGGCTTGATCCAGGGGTTCTTGGCTCTCTCGATCCGCCACACCAGCGCCCGTGATTTTCTCGGCCAGCGTTTCGGACGCATCGGCGTCGTCTAGGGACTCGACGTGCAGTAATTGCCTAACCCACTGAGGATACGCTCCGAGTCCGAACTACGTTCGATGAGCGTGGGCAGACTGGTGATGGATGTCGACGAAGAGAGTTGAGATATGATTTTGATGGAGAGCAAGACGAGCTCTGGGTGGGCCGAATCCATGGCTGATTGAAGTCGTGAGGAGGTGCTAGATTTTGATTGCGCGATTTGGTGCGTGGGAAAGTGGCGGGATGGAGGGCGGGAGGCGGGTGGCTGAAAACGGATGGACGGGAGGCTTGTCTGGCAGTTTAATCTCCGCTACAATTGCCTGTCGGCATGATGAGTTGCTGTGCACGTGAAACGGGCGTTTGGAGTCCAGACGCTCAGAAAGGTCAATTTCCAGACTTTTTGATGGACAGAAAAGTACCTAAGTACAGCGTGCACTACTAGGCAATAGCTGCTCAAATAAATCTAAATCTATATATTTATTTAGTAGGAATTTATCAACGCCTCCGAGTTGGTCAATGTGTTCAGAGTCTGCTACCTGTCTTGGCCCCCACTGAGGTATGAGATGACATGGACGCAATATGCGGTCCACAGGCACAATTTCAGCATGCGGACCAAGCTGGCGTGATGATCGGGTGAGACGGAACATTTTCGTTTGGGCATCAAAACTTTGAAGCGGGCGGAACCAGTGTACGTAGGCGAGTGGGTGCCTCGTCTTGCCCAGGAAAGGTGGGATCTTGAAAATGACCTTGATCTGTCCGACTCGAACACCTGGAATTCTTGTGCATCAAGTGGTGTAAGCTAACATTACGTATATATTACGTACCTGTGATACCGGTGCCATTGAACTTTTCGGGCTCGTCGATGATGAGTGCGTTGTCGAAAATAGCCGGGGTAGGTTTCTTGCGCATATCTCGTGGCGGAGACTCGGCGGATACACGGAGCTTGAAGAAACGCTTGGTATTGCTAGTATGCTGACGCTCAGGAGCTAGGATTGTGATGAAATTGAAGACATCAAGCCGATCAAATGAATGGACTCGAACGGTATGCCGGGACCCAGGAAAGGTGGCACTAAGGTAAGCTTCGAGAGTTTGAGCAAGTAACGGGGCGTCGTGCTGGGCTTGGATGTGTGCAATAGGCATATGAGGACGTGGGCATGTGGTTGGAAGATGGTAACCGTGAATTTTGCTAATCATAACGAAACGGTCGAGATGGCGCACGAAAATCTCTGCGTCCTGCAAGCGTGAAACTCGACTGCCAGTTTGGCGCGGTGTTGTGTCACGGTGGCGGTTATGGTGGTCGCTCTCAGAGTCCTCGGAGCTGGAATGGTCTGGCTGGCTGTGCTGATCAGCTTCGAGGTTGTCGTCTAGCAGCTTAGAATTTGAAGAGAAACACCAGGCAAGAAAGAGATCCTGTAGATTTATAGAATCCCGGCGACGTAGCCAGGTGGTCATCTGGATGAGGTAGTCGCGCCTGTTGCTTGCTCTGTACGCCCGTTTTGCAAGGTCGATATGCAATCGTTCAGGTAGCTCCGTGTTGAATCCGTCTGCGCTCCCAAAAAGACGAATTGAGGCCACATAGTGAATCATCGAGTGGATCTTAGGAATGTTCATGTTGGAACGAATGCCTAGCTCAATGAAGACGTCCTTGTTTTCGTGGAAAAGCTTCAATGCATCCTCCATTTTCTTCAGCGTTCCATCAGTATGCGACTGATACTGTGCATACATGATGAAGTCGAGGACACCGCGGACCGCGGTAACCACTCGGCTATTGACTGCGCCTGCAACAACACCAAGAAAAACTCGCTCAAGTTCTTTCTGGTCGGCCCCAGTCCATTGCTTTCGTTTCGAGATCCCCTTTTTGAAGTGGCGGAGGCCTGAGTACGAAGTCATCGCCTTGAAACGCGCATCCAGCTCCTCTTCACCAATTATATCAGTGCACCACGAGACAATGTGGTCCTTGAAGACCCCTTTGTGTAATTGATGCAAGATGTCGGGTGTGATGCACATGAAAATGTCAGAATGCGGTAGCCTTGCCCAGAACGGTTCATACACGGCACGTTGTCCATGCTGGTCTTCGAACTCTTTCCTGTCCATTTTGCCCTGCTGATACCTCCATAGATTCCTCAGGGCCTCCACGGGGTTCCGTGGTGTCGAAGCCATCAAGTCACCGCGGAGATTATGTTCAACAGAACATTTTGGGCAGCGACTCTCTTTGCAACAAGCAATGAGACATTGCTCTGGGAAGTCAGCAACATAGGCTGCTAGAATGGGGTGTAGCCGCCGAACCAAGCCATCAGGACACGTCATGTCCACTCCTGAGTTACCAGCAGTAATGATTGGTTCCAAAATTTGTGCCATGCAGTAGTGAAACAGTCGATAGCGCTCGACAGAGCGGTGGGCGCTGGAAAAGCATTCGAGCTTGGTCGTAGGTAGGTAGCCTATTAAAACGCATGCATGTTTTGAGGGTTGACGTCGGACTTCTTTTGAGATGTTGCCAAGAGTTAAGTAGACAGGCCAGACGTCCTGGTCTCCTCGAAATTGTGACAATGAGGTCTTGTCTGACGCAAGTATGATCGGGGCAATTGCGGCCCCTTTTGGAACACGTTTCTATAACGGGTGAGTCACGTTTTCACACCGGGCTGATCCGTTGACGGTTGATCCGTGACTCACTTGCATCTCCCACCACCAGTCGGCGGTCCACATCTCATCATACCGCCTAGCCGTCCCTGCATCGTCATCAAAAGCACGCTGGGGCTCAAAGCAGACGGAATCCCGGAACGTCGGATTTCCCATCAACTCGCGAATGCAATCGACTGGATCGCGTAGCCACAGCTCAACCTCCTCTGTCTGGAGTTTGCCATCCGGCCCCGGTATATCTCCATTGATTGTTATAGCCTTCAGTTTCCATTCAGCTGGTTGTGGCAGCTTATCAATTGCCTTCATAAGTTTATAGTTGCTCGAGAATGTCGTATTCAGCTTGCTTATCTAGTGCTCTATCAGCCTCCACTCGTACGTACACAGAGTTCCAACCAAGTTCAGTAACTCACCATCTTAAGCTTGGTAAATTCTTCGATACCATTTTGCCCAACGCGTTGGAATAACCATTTCACCAGTTCCCACTCCTCGCTGTCCGCAAACGGACCATGCGGCTCGAGACATTGCTCTCCTTGTTCCCGCTTGATGGCCTCAAACCTGGTCTCTGCCTGGCCAAGTGTGGCTGCAACCTGGCTTGGATATGATTGCACAAAACGCTGACAACCGTAACCAGCTTGAACATTGTCGTTGGAACCTTCTTCAACTGGGAGGTCACCACTGTCATCCACATCCATCGGGATGTCGTAAGGTATGCCTCCAGGTTCTCTGGTGTTGAAAGGCTGAATGGTGGTGAGTTGTTCGTTAGGATGTGGTGCCGTAAAAGGCTTCTCCCGAGCCAGGTGCATCTGTACCTTGCAGGTAGGGTGTCCTGCGATATGTAGGCTAACTGCCTTCGAGGAGGAAAAGGAACGGAGACAGAAGTTGCACCGATGCATGATGGTATGCAACGTAGGTGCCTGATGTTTTTTTTTTTTTCCATTCTTTGATGAGCCATCTGCTTGGTCACGGTGGTCTGTGCACGGCTCCACACCCCATAAATTTCCTGGACTTTTGGGGTTTTAAGGTTCGTCTGGTTTGTAGAAAACTCCCCAGGCTCTCTGTGCTCCACCTTCCCTCTAGTATAATGTCCTCTCGCCCCCCAACTCAGGCAGTGCTTGACAGGGCCCTGAACCGTCGAACTAATGCACTGGCAGGTACATCTGCCCCCAGTGCCAGTGGTGGACGGCCCGTTCGTGAGCCTCGGCCAACCGAACGTGCTCAGTACATGAGTAGGTTTATTTATACCTTCTCGCCTTCTTGCCTGTATATACTGACGTCCTGAATCTTTAAGCTGAAGAACGTCGTGATCGAGAGCTTCTCCTGCAACAAAAGCCGAAGCCGAAGCCGAAGCCGAAGCGGCAGAATCAAGACAACAGAGGTCACTGTCTTTCTACTAAGCATATCTGTCTCTCGTCTCACCTGTATCTCCTCAGTTCCTCTGGACAAAGTTGCAGTATGTCTCAGTTTCGTTCCATTTGACAATAACATCATTTTTTTCTAAGTTTGCATCGCGTGACATCGATTTGAGCGCTGTAAAAAGTACGCCGGCCCTGCACTTGATGCAACAGGGTGGTAGAGTGCCTCCTCTCAATGTCCATCTCAACCAGAAAGTGCGTCATGACACTTCTTCCATGCTTACCACGTATCATAACAACCATTGATCGCAGCAGACTCCCACTGAACGAGGGAACACCGGCAAGAACGACGTCCTGACACAAGTGAGTCACTGCCAGTGATACAGTTTGAACATAGCGTTGTACTCATCCAGTTGAATTGTGCAAGGCTTCCGGCTTTGTTAATAGCCCTCTGGGTTACCATGGTATGCGCCCGCAGGCACTGGAACGACAGCTTACTGCCCATGAACGGGCTGCAGAACTGACCCAGAGGCGACAGAATACTGCTCAAGATCTATTCCCTGATGACGGTATAAACTCGTTAGTTTCAGTGACGTTTACGTTATTGATTGACCACGTACTCTAGAAAGAGACACCGTGACCCCTGAGCCTGAAGATCGTCTCAGTGATGACCGGGACTCGGACGGAGCTCACAATGAACAATCCCAGGGTTCGAGTGGCGATGCAGCTCTTGATGCTGTCAATGACAGGGGTGGTTTGTTCCAATACCGTGAACCAAGCGAGTCTGCCAACGGCATCTACACCTCAGGTATTTTACTTATTGGCCTTTGGTTGGTTTCTCATAAGTGATGCCTTGATAGCAGGAAAACATCGTCGGGAGACAGAGGTTGATGATGTACTGGACAATGATGGGTCGATCCATACTAGCAAAACTGATCAGACACGGAAGCGCACACGTGTTGCTGAAAACAATGACGAGCAACACGACGATGGCTGGCGTAACCCGATGAGGAGACGGCCATCAAACGGCCGTGTTGCAGCCAAGGATTTCGAAGGTGCTGTCCAAGAGATCCTAAAGGTGGCTATTGGGCTGTTCCGTTCCCATCTCACTGCCGTGAATGCCTACCTGGACCGCATCTCCCAAGTTTCATGGGCGAAGGAGGCGTGGATGGAAGCTTGCAACATCTGCAGCTTAAAGATCAACTTCAACAGTGACATTATACAGCTGGTCTGTATTTTATACCTACCAGTACTTTGTGGATATCTCACATGCAACCATGCTTATAGATCACCAATCGAACCTGGCATCTTACCAGTGAACTCAAAACAAAAATTCGACCGCTCGTCGAATTAGTATATGACTTTGAGAGCAGTGGCAGGCCGGCCGTTCAAGCTCGGAATCGCAAGCTGGTTGAAGATCTCACAGAAGACTTCGGTCTCTGCTATAAGGTAAGGTTTTGCGCCCATCATGATCGCTACGTAAACCTATACTCAGTATTTATTTTCATCACTAGTCCCTCGGTGACCCTGACCATGATGTTCCGAGGAAAGGCCTATACGAAAACAAGATTATCCAAAAGGCAATCAACGTTTCATTTTACATGGACAAGAGGGATGAAGGGGTGCTGTATCCACAGTACTTTGAGCCGTTTCCAATCGCGGGAATGGCCCTAATTCTGACCGTGGTATGTCATGGTAACGGGGATGTTTTATTGGATGTTTGGTGCTAATTTCACGTCGTATCACCCAGATTGAAGCTTGTATTGATGAGTGGAGCTCGGGTGAGCGGTGTGACGTTCCATTTGGCGAGCCTGTCTACAGGCCTATCTATGCGCTACACCTTAGCCAGCTCCGCAAGTTCGAGGAGCGCACGCAGAACCACGAAATCATGCCGAAATTGCTTGCCCGTTTTACCAAGCATGGACGGTAAGATGCTGGCTGATTCTGCAATTCATTATACTGACAACTGCTTCTGTTAGACGTCATGCAAGGGTGGTCACCTCACCCGATGAGTCTCCGAAGAAAGTCTTAAAGGATGATTCCATTGTAGCGGCAATCCGTGAATTTCAGGCGCGAAATGGGAACTTAAGTGAGGAAGAGGAGTAGAATTTACTAGCCATACCAGCAAGGTACTAAGTGTGTATGAAGTAACTGATGGCATTTGGCCAGCACTGTGACGGGAGAAAAAACATTGGCTGAGGCAATAACTTCGCGTCTCGTCTAGCAGATCAACGTGGGAATATCTGTCCATCTCGGTACCGTTACTAGCCCTCACACCGACCACGTGATTCGAGTCGCCTTTTTCGACAGCGCCCTCGAACAACGCATTCTGTCTTATTTGAAGCCATTCGGCTTCCTCGAGGCACTCTTGAAGACGAGAACATTCATTTTTCGCGTTACCTCGTTCCTGGAACTGGAAGGGTATACTCTACACTTAGACCATCAGCTAACTCCAGCTCATGTATCATTTCTAGACCCTAGAGTTACACTGGGGTCGAGCTACTCCGTGTGTTTGTGGCGAACGACATTGGCCCCATCCTCATGATCATGTTCACGAACCACACGCTCGACGGTACCACACGCTATGCTCCATCCTTCAAGTTGATGCGGGCATCACGAAAAACATGATTGTCCACTTGGGTTCTTGCACGTCCGACGAGCGCATCGGCCGGTACTCGATCGAAACACGCGAGATGGCCGCTGGACAGTCTCGCCTCAGTCCTGGCTCCTCCGCCAAGTGCCGCGAGCTCAATGATGTGGGGATGGGGATCTGCAACCTTATGAAACGAATCCACGAAGCCGATCTCGATCAGACTCCTCGGAGATCAGAAAGTATCTGTCGCTCTTCCACGCGGAACATCACGCTATGGTGGCTGAGCCGCCGCAGTGGATTGCTGTCGCCAAGGGATTCGAAAACGATGAATCCAAGTCTGGAGAAAGGTGGCAGAAGCAGGACACCTCGGTCTATGCGTTCTGGAAGAACGGCGGGGACGTCGAATTTCTGGAAACGATCGGCAGTCCAGCTGTTCATGCTGATCCACAAACGTTCACCATACCTGGACCCGAGCCTGGCCCGTCGACGCGTTTCAATCCGTTCGTAATCCTCTCAAGAGAGACTGCGGGAAACAGTGATGATGAGGGCTCTTCGGACAATGGGTTGCTCGAGGAGGAGCCTGAGAAGATGTGGATGGCCGCTAATATCTCTGACATGCGGAATACGGATGTCAATTCTTTGGCGGTGCAGAATGCCCCGCCTTCGATGTTTGGGCTGTCTGCGTCTGCGTCTGCGTCTGCCAGCAGCGCTCCAACGGCAGCCCTGGATCCGCCTGTCGATGAGCTACAAATGGAAGGTCCTTCTTCTTACCTATCTCTTGTGAACGACACCTTTGGTTTTTCGTGGCCCTAGGAGAGGACGATATCCCGACCGTACCTGTCAGGAATCGACCCTTGAAAGTGCTACTGGGCGACGAGGAGGTCTCGGATGAGTCACTGGGAGCGACAGATTCTGCATACGTTCTGGATTGAGCAAAGTAGGTCCGACGTGAGCTGTTGTGTGGCGTCAAGATCATCGGATGCACGACGACAGGTGCAGCAAAACTTGGAACGCTGATAAAGGTACGTGGCGAAGCCGTATGGATTGTCTTGATCACGACGTTCACAATTGTTTGTCCTTTAAATAGTCCTTGGCACCGAAAGTGCCGTTGGTTGAGGAAGCTGGACAAGCCCTCGAGGCGCACGTGCTGGGCAGCCTTGTACCCTCAGTGGAACGCCTCATCCCCATCGGTGATCCCCTCCAATTGCATCCGACATTGAACAACTTTGGTACGTGCGTTGCGGACCTTAGCACCCTTATTTTTGACCTTGGTTTGGTTTGTTCTCTTTCTAGCGCGGTCGATGGACCACTCGCGCGGGAGAAAGCTGTATAGGTTCGACATGTCACTGATGGGGCGCCTGGCAACGTCCGGTCTGCCAACGTCGCGGATAGACGTGCAGCGACGCATGCGTCCGACAATTTCGAGCCTCATAACGTGTGTATTAGAACGTTTATCTGATTCGAAACACAACATCGATGGTCGTGTTGAACAAGAACACGCAGTACAACGGTTTGCAGGGCCATGAAAAGTTCATGTCCTACCCCGACGTCCGGGGCATGGTGAAGAACGTGTTCTTCGTCACCCATGGCCACAAGGAGGATGGCGGTGTGGACAAGGTACGAGCATACTCCCATACAAAAAGCATACATTTTTTGCAATGGGCTCATACTGAATCCAAGGCGGAAATGATCAGAGACCTCATGCCCTACCTCCGGTAGGTTGTCAACCCTACATCTTCTCCTGCCTACTACTACGGGTTTCTCCAGACAAGGATGTTACTCCGCAGAAGATGACGTTGTCGTCCTCTGTGCCTACCTAGAACAGCTCGCTCGACTCAGAGACGCGCTCGGTGGGGAAGTCGCAGCGGTTATCGACGAGCGAGACCAGGCTGCGTCGATGATCAAGAAGGAGACAGGGAGGACGTGGACGACTTCCTGGGCGGGGAGTCTATCCAGCGTGTCAAGGCCACGAGCCACGTACGCTCCTGTTTTTCGTTTTTCGTTTTCATCCACGCGACCCACTGGCACAACAGGCTTGTGGATTCGATCGATGCAGAAGACGCCGTGGTCAGGTTGCGGACTGTTGATAAATATCAAGGCGAAGAGGGAAAGGTGGGCGAGCATTACCCTTAGTTGTGGCTCTGATCACCTAACGCATAAATGACAACGGATCGTCATCCTCTCTCTTGTACGAAACTCGGGCGGCGCAGAGGGAGAAGAAGTGGGGGTGCAAACCATATAAAGGCCAACATCGGGTTCCTCAAGGTGTGTATCATGATATATGCGCATGTTAAATGCCCTGGTGTGTTTGCTGACTTGGCGTCGCTTTAGTCCAAAAACTGCACCACAGGCGAAACCAAAGCCATTAACAATCTACGACTACTGCACGTTGACCATACGCACGCTATCCATCAACTGCTCCAACGGCGTCTCTGCCCGGGTCTGAACCTTGACAAAACTGTTCGTCGCGACGCGTTTGTACTCCACCCGACTCTGCGAAGCGAGCAACAGCGCGCCGAATGGCTGTCTGAGCCGGACGACAAAACGCAGTGCACGAGCAGCTAGATCAAATCGAGAAGTGATGCCCGAGAAATCCTCGTCGATAGCTTGAAGAGGGCTGAACCGTGGATGAATCAGCACCAAATCCTCCACCCCTACCAAGCTGTCCTTAGTCTCGATTCGCACGTCACCAAGAGCGGGAGTTATTGCCTACGTTGCCAGCGCACCGCCATAGCCTCCACGACGTGACAACGAGGACACGACGGAGTCAGAGCATGAGCATGAGCACGAGGAAGACGGGAGACGGCTCGGATGGCGTGGAAAAAGAACGACAGTGGGTACAACTCGTCCTCCTTCCCTCGCGCAACAACTCGGCGCGACAACTTGAACGCGATGACGCGTGGACATGACCACTGGCATGACGACGACTCGACGACTCGACGCCAACCACGATGTGACAACAACAACGCGACAGACTCCGAGCCGGAGCACGAGGACGAGGGAGAGGGGAGACGGCTCGAATGACATGGACGACGGGTGAGTACATCTCATCCTCATCTTTGTCCTCATCCTCACGCAACAGACACGACGATACGACGCGGATGCGACGCCAACTGACGACGTAGACTACAACGTGACGGCAACGACGCGACGGAGCCAGAGCACGAGGACGAGGGGGACAGAGGGAGGCGGGGGGAATGCCAGATTACGTCCCCGTCTCTGGCTTGGTGGCCCCCGACGTCCCAACTCGCACCTATCACTGCAGCAACGATGGAAGGCTGTTTGCCTATGGCCTGCCAACAGCGTGCGTACCGCCTCGTGTCTGGCCTCGCCTCGTTTCTGCGATCTCCGCTGACGTATTAATCATTCCAATCCAGCGCTCGAATCTTTCAGGCAGAGGGTGCAAAACTATTGCAGGAACTGAGGATCCCTAACATTATCGAGCCCCAGTTCTCCCCCCGCGGAACCTATATTCCACCTGGGAGCGCCATGGTACGTACACAACCGATCTCATCGCAGCCTCGTGTTAATCACACCGTCTGATAATCGATTTTATCTTTATTTCACCCCACTCAGCCAAGCTCGAGGATGGCGCGCAGCACAAGAACCTCCGCATCCCCTCCATCTCCACAGGTGAAGGGTTGATCGCCTTCTCTCAGTCACGGTGTGAGTGCACTTCCTTGTGGACACGCTACCATGCCCTCTCACTACCCATCTTGCCCCTCATGCATCCCGGCGTGCACGCGCATGCACATCATGACCCCTTGCCTCACCTTACCCGCCCTCATCCAGCTTGTACGCGCCCCCGCGTCGTTCCCGCCCTTGCCCAGGCCTCGCCCTCAACTTACCCCGTTCCCTAACAAACTTGGCCCCTCGCCGCACCAAGGTCCTTCCGATGGGAACGACACAAGGAGCGGCGCGCGCGGAAGTCAATTCCCAGGCGTCCTCGACTTTTTGTGCATTTTGAACACCACATCGGCGCCTTCAAACGAACCACCAGCGTACACCCCGCACCCCCGTCCGTCAACCCAAGGCGCCAATCAGCAACCAAACCAAGGCTGTGCCCAAACAACAACGCCCACGAGCCCCCACCTGAAACGAGCTGAGGTCGGCAGCGCGTTGATGCCCTGTTTGTCTAGCGCGTGCTTCGCTTCGCCGGCGACGGCGCCGAGCTCGAGCTCGCTGAGACCGCCAAGGTTGTTTACAAGGAGCACGACGTGGTCGGTGCCATCGTTCTTGAAAGGCACAAAGGACCGGTCGGGATCGGTCGTGGAGGTGATCATCTGGATGAGGTCTGGGATGAGTTCGTTGAGCGGAGGCACTGGAGAGACGCGACGATGGCCGCTCTCGTTGTGGATACCGAGCCCGATCTCGAGCTCGTCGGAACCAAGATGAGTATCGGGCATCGCAGTGCCCGGAACTGTGCATAGTTTGAATACCGAGCGCATGCAGAGGATTGAATGCGTACATGACAATGCTCTAGCCCCACACCGATCGTACCGATGCGAGAAAAGACGTGTTCGGCCATGGAATAGACGCTGTTGAGGGAGCCTCCGTGGGCTGCGAGTGCGCCTGCGATCTTGTAGACGAGGCAAACGCCAGCAAGACCTCTGTTAATTTGAAGCGATTAGTAAAAGGAGAGGCCGAGAAGAAGAGGACGTGCCTCCTGCCGACGATCTTGCCCTGCTCACGACCAACGGCAACGTCGTCACCGACGACCAAGAATCTGACGCGATCTGACTTCAAGTTTTCTGGGTGAACGGCAGCGTACTGCTCCTTTGCGAGTCCAAAGTTGAGGACGTCGCCGGTGTAGTTTCTAGAAAGCCGTCAAGAGGGGATCCGAGAAGGGCTAGTTGGATTACTTTACGATGATGAGCGTGCTGGGATGTGGTCAGATTACGGAAGCGGAGAACAGCGACGAGACATACCCGGCATCGTTGCTCACCAAGTCGATCGCACGACGGACCTGGCTCGCACTGGGTGAAGCGAACACGCTTCCACAGACAGCGACTGGAGCATAAGATGAGGAATCAAGCGCCCGCCGAGACCAAACGCGAATCTACCTGAGAGCATTCCCTGACCTGCAGCAAGAATATGGAAGAGATGCAACGGCGGGGAATGCGAGCATACGCACCGAAGAATGCAGGGTGGGAAGGCTCGTGACCAGACCCGTCACACAGACGAGGGCGACCTTTGAGCGGTCATGGCGAGCGAGATGAACGACTAGGACGATCTGCAAGCGGTGATCAATGCTTGGTTTTGAGCGCACCTTTGTGAGCTGGATCGAGTACGATATGTGGGTTGAGTACGCATAGACCGGCGAGGGGGTCGAGGACAAGCGAGGCGGGGTGTGTTGCAAAAGTGTTTAGCTAACATAGTCACTTTGCGACCCCCCCTTTGGTGGCTTTATTACTTGACTTTTGATCGCGATGAGCCTGCCATCGCCAGCAGCGTCATCGCTGCCGTCGTCGTCGGGAACGAGCGAACGTCGCAAGAGACAACGCTCAGACTCGATCAACTCGAACTCGGACTCGTCTTCAGTCAAGAGAGCAGCATCAGAAGATCCCTCCTCAGCTGCAACTCCAGTCCGTGCCATCCAAGTCGACATCGACGTTTACATGTCAGAACAGGGCGAACAATCTTTAGACACAGTCACTCTCATGCCACCCCTAACTCCTCCCCTCGATCCCCCGCCAAATCTCACACCCGCCCAGAAACTCCAATACGTCACAGAGCGTCATCTCTGGCAGATGCAAGCCGGCGATACCTGGTATATCGTGTCCCGTGCTTGGTACAGACGCTGGGACTCTGCCTGTCAGGGCATCGATGACAAGTCTGGCACGCTCGACGAAAAGGACGCCCCCGCCGTCGACAACACGACACTCGTCGACCGCGACGCCAACCTCATCTCCAACCTTGCAGAGGGCGTCGACGTCGAGTTCGTCCCCTTGGACGTATGGAAAGCCTTTACCACATGGTGCGTCATCCCCTTTCCTTTCCTTTTCCCCCCAGTTGACACCCAACCCCTCCCCCCATCCGTGATTCCCAAAGGCCATCTCGGCGAGCCCGGTCTCGAACTTCGACCTCCCCGCCTCAAGGCCCTCTGCCTCGTCGACTCCCAATCCGATGGCCCGATTGGTTCCCCGCACACTTACGTCACCCTCTCTACAAAGGACACAGTCAAAACACTCGTAGCTACCGTATCCGCCCGTTCAAGTGTTCCACACAGGATATGGAAAATACAGCCAGGCGAGTTTGCCGGATCCCAGTTTCCCGCCTCAAAGCTCGCCACCCACGGAGCGGAGCTTTTAGAGATAAATGACAAAACCCTCGAGGAAGCCTTGATCGAGTTCGATGACCCCTTCGTCGTCGAGTTTCAGCAGAATGGAAAATGAATCGCAGATTAATCATCGACCACATCCCTTTCAGCAGCCCTGTCCGTTCCTCCTCCGTTGTTTGGCGGGGATGACTTATTCACACGTCTCGGAAAGTCCCCTGCAACGACGAGCGTCACTCAGATCCAACCTAGACGGGTACCCTCCCCCGCACCGTCCTCTGGATCATCCGCAAAAATCCAAGATTCACAAGTCACTCCTTTCAAGTCATTTGCGTTCTCCAAGAACAGGGCACCGCAAGATCCGGGGCCGCTTGGTCTCGGAAACATGTACGTATTTTCCATCGTTCCCCTACCCGACCTGACGTGCTGCAAAGGGGAAACACTTGTTTCATGAACTCCGCACTCCAGTGTCTTGCGCACACCAAGGAACTATTTCCTTTGTAAGTCGTCTTTGCCCCTGCGTGCTCTCGCTCACTCGGTATTCGCAGCCGGTGTTTACCAGAATGAACTCAATCCTGACAACCCGCTTGAAATGGGTGGTGCCATAGTCGAGGTATTTGTTGCGCTCTTGCACCGTGTGTGGGCAAGAGACTCCACCGCAACCTCCTACTCTTCCCGCGAGTTCAAGATGCAATTGCAGCGCTTTGCGCCTCAATTCAGTGCACCAACAACATGACTCACAAGAACTCGTAGCCTTCTTGCTCGATGGTCTACATGAAGAGTTCAACCGCGTCCTTAAGAAACCATACGTAGAGAAGCCTGACTAGGAAGGCGGTGGCGATTTTGAACTCGCGCGATTGGCTCAAAGGTCGTGGCATGGATACATGCTGCGGAACGATAGTGTCATTGTCGACCTGTTTCAGGGACAATACCAGAGCACACTAATATGTCCTGAATGCCAAAGGTACGCTGGTGGTGGTCAAAATTCCACAGATCGCTAAAGAACTCGATCTAGATCTCGATAACGTTTGATCCATTCATGTACCTCACTCTACCTCTTCCCATGACCAAGAAGTGGAAACACACAATTGAGTATATTCCATGGGATTTATCGAGCCCTCGCGTCAAGGTTGAGCGGTCGCCAGCGGTATGAATCAATCAGCTAATGACAATTATTGTGCAGGTTCCTGTTGAAATTGGATGTGACTCTACTATCAAAGAGCTTCGCGCACTCCGTGGTCGTTGGATGGGTGCACAACCAGAGAATGTTCGTATCCTAAGGGCACACGGCGGCCTGCCTTCGCCGTTCAATACCCCGACGGCCACCCCC